>OVAN01008834.1:0-17674 GCA_900406275.1 Anastatica hierochuntica | reverse complement strand
TTGGACTTCACAGAAGCAACCAACAGTTGCATTATCGTCCTGCGAAGCAGAATTTATGGTTGCTACAGAAGCTGCAAAGCAAGCCATATGACTCAAAGACTTACTCAACGAAATCTTAGGAGAAGAGGACGATAAGGTGGTGCTGAAGGTAGATAACAAGTCAGCTATTGCCTTAACAAAGAACTCGATGTTCCATGGAAGAAGTAAGCACATTCTTTCAAAGTATCACTTCATCCGCGAATTCGTAGAGAACAAGCAAATCGAAGTTGAGTATGTGCCAGGAGCTGATCAAAGAGCCGACATACTTACTAAGCCGTTGGGAAGAATGAAGTTCAGAGAAATGAGAACCTTACTTGGAGCCGTTGAGATTCATGTTGAAATTAAGGGGGAGAATGTTGGATAATTCGAACAGTTAAATATATTATTTTCTAGATAAAGAGTAGCTTATTTAGAAATAGATAATTATCAAATTACAAATTTCTAGTAGTTTTAGGAGTAGTCTAAAACTATATAAACCATAAATCTTAGGAGTTGTCTAAGATTATGGAGAATTGTTTTGGTTAGTTTTGAGAAGTTTCTTTAAGCAATCCTCTAAAAGTCTAATACAAAGATCATAAGGTGTTAATCTGTTGAAGTTTGGAAGCTAAGTCACATGAAGAAGAACCTGCGGTGACTTAGACACAAAGCAACAAGGTTTACACGACAAAGAGACTAGAGGTTAGGGCTGTTAGAGATTACCTGCTCATGGTGCAGATCGAGAATCTAAAAATTGATGGTTACATAGGGTCCTAATGTAATAAACGGTATGTGTTTGTGAATCGATGCAATAGTTGTCAATTCTTTTTCTTTTTTATGATTACTACTTTCGTTTTAGCATTGATGCGATGAATTGTTTGATAAAGATACGACAAGTAAACATTTTTTGATAAGAAAGAGGAATTTTACGACAAGTAAACATTTAGTAAGTACTCTTTAAGTGAGCAGCATTGCTAGAATAGTAATTAGAAGATGACAACGCCTCAAATTGAACTTGTACAGTTAGAGCATTATCCTCGATGTAACCATTGGCTGGATTTTGAAGATCAGACAAAGGCACGAACTGCTCGAAGCCAGATGCTTCTCCCGGCCTATCAAACCATGTTACAGCTGCCAAGACCAAAACAAAATTGTTGTAAAATAATATCCAAGCTTAGATATCGTTAGTTCCATGACCAAAATAATTATGTAGTCTAATGTTCTAGACAAATTACATGTTTTTTCAAGATGTTTTGAATGTTTTTGATCAAGAACTCTCAGCTTGGCTCGGACATAAACCTTCTCAGAAGACTGAAGAGTTTGATTTCCACTTAGGATCACATAAAGGGACAAGGAGTTTCCTTTTCCTGCTCCATTCCCATTTGGATACACCTTAAACGCCCTGAATTAACAAATAATAACAATAAGCAGTTGAATTGGTTTAGACTTTATTCATAAATGTACTCACCAATTTTTCCCTCCAATGGAGAATTCATCAGAGATGTAGAAGTCTCTTGTCAATGTGAAGAAATTTAGAAGCTTCCACGTCCTGGGTTCATAGTGGTTATTATCGATCGACACGACCTCCCATTTGTTAAAAGGATAAACAGAGATGTCTACTCCAAACACACATTGGTCATTGTCGAAAATATAGTCTCTGTCTTTAGCTTTAAAGTCAACATGTCGGATGAAATTTGGATTTCCCAAAGTTGTTTTGGATTGTTGGAAAACCCTCAGCTCCGTCTCTGCGTATTTAACATTTACCTCATATTATTGTGTGTCCTTTATCTAAATAATTTTTCCTTTTAAATTACTCTTTAAAAAATTCATACCCTGAGATGTCCAGTACTGACGGATAATCTTGCTATACGCCAAAAACTTAAGATCTGCATAAACCTCGCGGTTTGCGCCAACTAGCCCTGAAGGATCTATTGCAACGTACGTAGAGATCCAAGTCCCTAAACTATTCTTGCTCCCTGCCGGCTCGATGATAAAAGTCCTAAAATATAATATCGGGCATAAGCAAAAAAAACACTACACTAGTCTATATAAAGTAAAAGATTATGCAAGATTAGAAGTTGAATGTTAATTTTTACCAGTTGAATCCACCAACATTGAACGGACGAGTCTCGTACTTTTGTATGGTCGGAGTGTTAGTGATTAGTTGGCTGCACCCTTCGAACCGCACACAGTAAGAGCTTGGTGGATTTTTACGAAAGAATCGTTGCTCGGCCGAGAGCTTTGTATCCGCACCATTGAGCCCTGCGACCCTTGAACCATAAATATTACAAGGTACTACTACATTGTTGGTTGTAGTTATTGGACTTAGTTGAATGGATGCAAAGACGGCACATAAGGAGCAAGAGAACAGAAAGATCGCTCCATTCAAGTTAAGCTTTCCTTTTTCGTGTAGAAACATTTTTTTATTATCACTAAGGTTTCTGTATGTCACTTCTGCTGTTGTTGTAGTTGTTAGAGTTAGAAAGGTGTTACATTCCTTTATTTATAGGCCTCCTTATGTGATCATGTGATGTGAACACAAGAGCATCCCTCGTTTTTCATGTGCCCTTTTCTTTAAATGATTAATTTGATTGTGAGATCCAAAATTTATATTTAAAAATCAAAGTTACGGGAACATGAAAAGTTGTGACCTGCTTGCTCCGACGTCATTCTCTCATGGACTGCACGTTTGCACCATAACTCATGGTCTTAAGACTTATCATATTTAAATGACTTTTCCACAAACTATTTCTAGTTACAAACATATGTTTTCTTAAGAGTTATCATATTTATCAATGTCAAGTGATGTTTTCAGATTTTATGGTTTTTATTTACGTTTTATTCGAGAAAAATGATGTTTTAATATGTATTTGGTTTTTCTAGAATCGTTTGGTGTTCTTTATTGTTTTCATATATTATAGGTTTGTTATGCGAAAAAGAATGCATATGGATGCAAATTGAGAGCTTAAACGAGCATTGCAACTTCAACGCACTGAGATAGACATGGATCGACCGATCCCTGTATTTAAAGATTGCACACATCCGGTTAGAAGGACAAGGATCGACCGATCCTTATCCACGGATCGGTCGATCTATGTCCTGACGCAACTTAAAATGAACCAGATTTTTGAAGATCGTGATGTGTGTCAAGTTTCACAAAAAAATGACACTACAGCTGCAAGTGCACAATGTAGTTGTAGTACTTCAGGTATCGATCTCACAAAGACAAGTAGTGCATTGGATAGATGGACTCTCGAGTTAGCTAAAAAAAAGCAAATCATTTTTGGCTTTTGGTTTTGAATAAATTAAAGAAACGAATCATAATGTAAAATAAAAGAAAAATCAATGAAAGATAAACATTAGACAAATAGGAATCGCAAAGAAACATAAACTAGCATGCAATGGGTTCGACTTTCGGGTGCTTTTTAGCTTAGGTATAGAACACACTCCAATTGTAAATCCTCTCCACTTTCGAGTTTCGAGATTCTATACTAATTAACAATCAAGGGATTCGACTTGTGCACGGTCCTTGCAGAAGACAAGTATGCATTAACTCAAGTATATATGATTGATAGTTCACAATTCTAGATTGATCCACTTTCGTTGCTTAAACAGAATTGATCACCAAATACTACTTCCAGCAGTATGGAAAGCTTTTGGAATTGCATACCAACTTTAGATCTATTTACAAACTGGCCTAGAAAGCAAATAACATTGAACGCGGGCAAGGTGATAACGTTAATGATAACCCTAATAGATATGAACCCTAAGCATACATGATCACGACCTCATTCATACCTACTATCTAACTAGAAAAATCATGTAGATTTAACATGTGAAATACGCAGCAACAAAGAATAGAAAACATTAAATCAATAAAGACAAGAGAGGAATAAGAAAACCGATTTATTGCTGAAACGATGAAGAGAGATAAAAGTCTTTAAGATGGGAAGCGCACAACCTCAAATGATTCATCCCTGCCTCCATAAGATTCTAATCTAACCTAAAACAATGCAACTCTACGAAATCAAAAGCTAAAACAAGTATAATAGGCTTTATCTAATTTCGGTCAATTAGGTTAAAATCAGACCTTTAAGACCTTTCAATTTGGGCTTCTTATAGAAGAGATTTTAGTTGATTACTTGGGCTTGTAAAGGCTTTTAAGACATCCAATTTTTTCATGTTAAAGTTTTGATTGAGACCACAGTCGTAGTCCTTTTGTTATGGCCTTCCTGCGCATACTTCATCTGCGAGCCAGCATGACCAATCTTCAGTATATTTGGTATAAGTCCTGATCCTCAACTCCGAATTATGTCAAACCACTTCCATATGAAATTTAACTAAATTTTCCATCTCGTATCCAAATTTCATTAAAATCTATTATTGGAAAGACCTTCATCTAGGACGATACTTATGATGTTCGAAAACTATCCTTAAACTAGCTTTTGCTCCAATCAGCTCAATATTGCTTCAAAATGCATTGCTTGACTTGAAATGACTTAAAAAATACAAATACAAGAAAATTACATTTCATGCATAAAATTTCTTAAAATACTAAGAAATCATACTAAAATATATAGGAAAAGAGATAAAATATTGGTGTTATCAACTCCCTCGGACTTGGATTCTAACTCGTCCTCGAGCTAAAAAAATGAAGAACATAGAAGAGGTTTGAAAATATGGAAATTTACCTGAACTTAGTAAGCTTATTGGTGACTTAGACTGATGAAATCCACTAACACTTGCGTTGACATTTAGGTAGAACCCCTGGTATTCACCACAAGTTTTACCAATGTCCCAATTTAAGCCACAATCAATAAGAGGGATCCAAAGTTTTCCATCACTACTCCCTAAATCTACAACGTGCGGTCTCTTCGAGGGAGTCTCGATCAAAGAATACATATACTCAACTTACACGAGATCCTAAACAATTTCAGCCCACAAACGATTCTTTTCCTCTTCCTCATTCAGTTTTTTAATGCTTTGTAGATGTTGATTTTCCCCTACTTTTCTAGGATATCATTTTATTTTTTTATCAGCCTCATGAGATCGATTTTTCTTTACTTTTTTAGGGTATAATTTTATTTTATTTTATTGATTGCTTTATCTTTTTTTCTATTAAGCACACTCAGATTATTGGCTTCACATTTCAATTGGAAGCGATTACTCACTTCATAGCCTTACATCTGAAATTCATCAAGCATAAGCATCTTTTTTGAAGTTTTTTATTAAACATGAAAGAGGGGAACCGTAGACTTAATTTTGTTAGGTCCGAAGAGGAATCTGATTCAATGTATAACAAGACCCCATTTATTAAATTTCTTGAATATCTAAGAATTACCCGAGAATCAAGTGATATGGTGCCTCAGTTAGCTGAACGATTTGAGCTATCATTTTCGGTGAAACTGCAGTCAAACACTAACACTAGGGGCACTAGTCATTTCTCACATGGTTAGTTCAAAGTTAAGCATGCTTCCATACTGATTTTGACTCAATAAAACGTTTTATATTTTGAATTTGTTTTTAAAACGACTCAAAAAGAAGGAAAAGAATTAAAAACAAAGAAAAACAAGCATTAATAGCAATAGGAATCCCCCTGGACTTCACTTACACCATCCTGGTGTAAAATCATGTGAGGAAGATACTAAAAACAAAATATAAGGAATAGGAAACACTTAGCTAATTTTTCAGATATGAGGAGATGGACGACTGTGTAATTGTTTTAGTGAAACCGAAATTAAGCTTGGTTGGCCGTTTTTGCAATCCAGAAAGAATGCTTCAACAAAATTAAAAAACCTACTGCAAAATAGCATATTTTAGTGATGCAAAATAAAGTTTAAAGGCAGAAGTTCATACTGTATTTGATTTGGCTGAGTTTTGTCACTGGAAAACTCGGTTTGACTCATTTTGGTTAGAAATCGGGCTATTCTTGATTTGAAACCGTTCAAGAGCTGGTTTTTCATGAGTGTTGCCTTCTCAATATAATAATTGGCTATGAGTCTCAAATTAGACAGCTTTGTTCGTTTGGTAGAGCTCGATTTTGCTTTGGCTAAATTTTCTTCGGTTTTTTGCTCAGTCGGGTCTCCAGAATACAATGTGAGCGCTTCCAAAATTTGTGGAAGTTCTTCATGATTTTCCCACTTTATCGTGGCATTTTCAGTGGTAATACTCGGCTCAACTCCTAGATAAGAGTTTCAATAAACCGAATTCGTCAGTTTTGTGTCTCAGTTGAGCCAAAGTCATGTGATCATCTTTTCCAGCCAACTTCTCATGTGTTACTGATTGATTTTGATGGTAATTATTAGGCATAATAGTTGGTTTGGTGTAGATTTCTCATGAGATGCTCCAGTTGCATTCCTCGTCAATTTGATTGCATTTTTGAGCCTTTGAATGGATGTGAAGTGTGGCTTTGCCTTGATTGAATCTTTTGTAGCCTCAAAATAATTATTATTTTGGTTACAAAACACTTTCGTTTTAATTAAGGCTGAAAATTCTTCTCAAATTTTCATTAGGGTCCAATTTCTTTCAAAATCGTCTCCATAGTCTCGTCTTTGAGTCTTAGGGTCTTCCAGAATGGTTTAATATCTCAAATTGCTCTTTGTTATCTGCATTAAGTATTGGAAATTTTTGGTTACTTCCTTACTTAGTGAGTGTGGTTTGGCTCGGTTGCAAAAATTGCTCGGTTTGAGTATCATTGTTGCTTCAAGTGTGTGCTTTTATCCAAAATGTTCCAGCCTTATAAAACACCATGATTTGATGTGATTTTCTTTCTGATTGTTGAATAAAATGAGTTTAGATTCGATTCGGCCAAGAAAATGCGTTTCTGGAACATGTTTCGCCATGGGAAGTGTGAAAGGGTGGATGGGATGGCTGTCTGTGGTCCGTGCTTAATGGCTGGTGGGATTGAGGTCATGGAGGTGAGGCATTGGTTGGTGGAGTGTCTACCACCAGTTTGGGGCAGAAAATGCATCGCGGCGGGTGGTGGGTGGATTTGTCGCGAATGGGTTAAGACATTTGGTGGTTTTCACTAGCCGGGGATGGTAAATGGAAGGGCAACCGATGGTGGAGGTTTTTTGCAATACTGGTAAGGTGTGATTGAAGCTCTGGATGGATGGAAGAAGCCACCGATTGGCGTGGGTATCCTTACCGATTTTCGCCAGCGTTGGACACGCGGTCGGTGGGATGTGGTGGATGCCTCAGATGGTTCTGGGCTGCTGGTCCTTCCCATCGGTCGGGCCTCCTTTTTTGGCACAGACAGATGGGATGCTTCCTTGGTCCAGTGAGCTGGTCACGCGACTCAAATGTATTCGGATTGCATTTCTTTTCCAATTTTTCGATTTCGAAGTGTGCTCCTATGAAAAGCAAAACATATAAACTAGTAAAAAAATTTAAAAATCAAATAACACCTAATATAATACCAATTAATCCTAAAATAAAATCCTAAAATCAAAGGTTAAAGATCATATGGTTGTCTCCCATAAAACGCTTGTTTTAGGTCTTTAACTTGACCCCTGGCTTTTTTGTAATGAGGTTGCCCAGATAAGAGTTTCATCACACCCTTTGTTTTGGTTCCCAATGATTCAACAAAGATCTCAATGGGTTATGGAGTTTCCCTCTTCGGTTTATTCCATGGAATTGGTAGTGGATCCTGAAATGGTCTTGGTGGGGATTGAGAAGGTGCTCCATAGTAGAATGACTTCTTGTTATATTGATGAGTTTCATACTCCATTTAACCCATTCATAGCAGCTCCTAATGTTTCCAAGACTCCAACTTTAGTTCTGAAAATTTCTTCTTGCTTGTGAGCAAACCGAGTTTCTTTGCTTGATTTTGTAACTTGGATTTTCGGGGTCATCATCTAAGGCATGTAATACATCAATGGTTGGGGTAAAACATGATTGGCCAACCCTTGAATCACCATGGTTAGATTTTTTCTTTGTTGGTCATGAGGTACATCTTCAAGGCGTGTAAGAAAAAGCGTCTTCTCTACACGTTTTTCTTCACATTCTTCTAGGTAAATATATAAATCATCAAGTTTAGCTTCTAAAGCTCGAAGTTCATTAGGATCATTTTCCATCTTTTCCTTCATCAATTTGATGAATTGTTTGATATCTCCTTGTTGAGTGTTGACCTCATCGGTTTTATGGCAAAATCTCCAATTTCTCCTTCTACCTTATTGTTCTTCATAAGAAGATTATTGTGAATCCTTTTGAAATTGAAATCAAAGTTCAAAATGTCATTAGATTCAGTCCACTTAAGATTCTCCATGTTCTCTTCTTGATTCATGAATATTCTTCCTTTTGATGCCATAATTTGATTTTCTTCGGTTTAATTTGTTTCTTCAATTTGAAGATCTTCTTTGGAATTGGCTGAGGATCTTTTCTTGATTGAGTCTTCCACTGCACTTAGAGAGTCTATAAAGGGCCTGGAGTTTAAGCTCCCCAAACTTCTTACTTAGGTCGAAGTGCATGCTATCGAGCTTCATTTTAAACTTTTCCTTCGTTTCTCTTTGATCTTTAATGAGTTGTACCACCAGGTATTCAATTGTACAGCTGAGAAACTCCTTTGGCACATAATTATAAGCTGAGAAGGTTTTTTATGTGGTTGTTAAGGCGTATGAATGTGTTTTGACGATGAACCACATGAGCTGAAAATCGCGAGAACTCTTAGTTATCGAAGTTCCTTCGATTCTCCTGAGATTTTTCCCATTCTTGCTGGCATAGATGATGATGATGATGATTTTACAGTAGCAAAGGACTTGAAAAACACTTGGATCCTAGCAATCGACCATACTCTTGTTGAGTTTTAAAGATATCTTCCTCCGAATGAAAACATGATCAATTTCTTCGAAAATACAGCTCCTCTTCTCTTTGATGTGGGTATTGTTTATGATCATGAAGGTTCTAACTCCTAAAAACATGGCCTCATTTTGTAGGAAGTTAGGATTCTTCAATATATTTCCTGAAAATCAAGAGACACAAGAAAAAAAATCAGAAAAAGGAAAAAAAAATAGAAATCCTAAAACTAAAAGAAAAAGCAATGAACAGAAAAAAAATTTTCCTAGACTAATCCTAGATCGAAATCCTTAGGAAACTAACAAGTCCCCAACAACGGCGCCATAAAGCCTGATATGTGTCAAGTTTCACACAAAAAACGACATTGCAGCTGCAAAGTGCACATCGTAGTTGTAGTACTTCATGTATTGATCCTACAAGGACAAGTAGTGCACTAAGGATCTATGGATATTCAAATTAGGGAAGATGCCCAGGAAATTTTGAATCATGCTGTTCAAGAAACAAATGCCTGGCTACAGGCGAACTCTCCAGAGGAAGCTGATGATCAACCTGTCAGCGATCCCCGGAGACCCCCCCCGGGAGGTTATCCCCTCCTACCCGGGTCGGGTTTGTTTCATCGATGGCTCATGGAACTCATCTGACTCGTTTGGTGGTCTCGGATGGAATCTTATGGAAAATGGAGTTACCTTGAGAGACGGTTTTCGATGGATTCGAAACACTCCATCATCGGTGCACACGGAGCTAGAAGCACTTATATGGGCAATGGAAGTTATGATATCAACCTCAAATTCTGAGGTGGCTTTCGCGACGGACTGTATGCAGCTAATATCGATGACCAACTCTCCATTGGAGTGGCCCTCCTTTGCGGCTGAGCTACACGACTTCGCTGGTCTCAAGGGCTCGTTCCCAGTGTTTAATATCTTTTACATTTCTCGTTCTTTGAATTCTGTTGCTGATGGTCTTGCGAAAAAAGCGAGGCTACTCGGTAATCTCTCTACCCATGTAAGCAACTTGGTTTCCCATCGACCTTCCCTAGAGGAAGGATCGTTACCAGCTTAATAGAACGGGTTTCGGGGGGAAAAAAAAAAAAAAAAAAAAAAAAAAAAAAAAAGATATTCAAATTAGCTAAGAAGAAACAAAGAAGATTTAAACTTTGGCTTCGAATGAAATAAAGAAACAAATCAGAATGTAAAACAAAGGAAATAACATTGCTCACCAAATACAAAGGAAAGTGTCTATGATTGATTTTTCACAATTCTAGATCGATCCACTTTTGTTGCCTAACCAAATACTAATTCCAGCAATATTACAGCCTTTTGGAATGTATACCAACTTTAGTTCTATTCAAAAACTAGCTTAGAAAGCAAATAGCACTGAACACGAGCAAGGTGATAACGTTAATGATAACCCTAATAGATATGAATCCCTACACATACATGATGACGACCTCATTGATACCTACTGTATAACTAGCAAATTACTCTAGATTGAACATGTCAAAAACATAGAAACAAAGAATAGAAAGCATTAAATCAATCAAAGACAAGAGAAGAACAAGAAAACCGATTTATTGTTTAAACAATGAAGAGAGATATAAGTCTTTGTTTAAACCTGCCTCCATAAGCTTCTAAAATAACCTAAAAAATGCAACTCTACTAAATCAAAATCTAAAAACAAGTATAAATAGGCTTTTATTCAACTTAGGTCGATTAGGTTAAAATCAGGCCACTATGACCTTCCAATTTGGGCTTCGTGTAGAAGGATTTTTACTTGAGTTTTTGGGTTTGTAAAATATTATAAGACATACACTTTGGTAGTGCTAAATTTTTTATTGAAACCCAAGCCTTCATGCGCATACTTCATCTACGAGCTAGCCAGACCAGTCTTCAGTATATTTGGTATAATTCCTGCTCCTCAACTCTGAATCATGTCAAACTACTTCCATATGAAAGTTAACTCAATTCTCTATCTCTTGCCCGAATTTCAATAAAATCCATTTATGGAAAGGCCTTCATAATTGATGATACTTATGATACTCAAAAACTGTCCAGAAACTACTTTTTGCTCCAATTAGCTCCACATTGCTCCAAAATGCATTGTTTGACCTGAAATGACTCAAAATACTACAAATACAAGAAAGCTACCTTCTTATGCATAAATTTTCTTAAAACACAAAAAGTATACTAAAATCTATAGGAAAAGAGGTAAAATATTGGTGTTATCAAACCGGAAAGATCCATATAGATACAAAACACCTAGACTCGATTATTATTGTTTCTTATGCTATCTTTGAGTTCTAAGACCATACTTTGAGCTTTGTGAACCCTTTGGAGATGAATTCCAATCCGTACTCTTTCAAAAAAAAATTCTGAACCCTTTACTCTTTGTTTTTGATTCAATAAAATATGTATTTCTCAGCTTCACCTTGTGCTGTTCGTATTGCTATGAGTGAGTAATTCTCTAGTTAATTTTAGAGTTCTCACATAGGTTTTTCATGATTTAGTGATTGTTAGGTTGTTAGATTGGAGATTATCAATTGAATCTTCGTTTAACATTTTTCTTAATGCTGAAATTGGCATGATCACCTAGTTTTTGATATTAGGTTGATGAACCGAAAGTGTTCGATTAAATGCATGAAAGAATGTTAAATGAGCAAATTGTCTTAGACCAACGGAAGTCGATGTTTAAGATATTTGTGAACTTATCAATCCTTATTATAATGCATGTTTAGGATCTAAAATTCAACGGAAGTTAGTGTCTAGGATTCTAAAACATAGTGAGTTAATGCTACGAAAGTAGGTTAATTCTAAATTCGTGAATTGAGTTTAAGATGGTTCTTAAATATTTTCCTGACAACAAATCTACTTCACTGATGAAATGAATTCCCTGAGAATATCTTGTGCTCAACATTTTCCTTGATTGAAAATACAACCCCCATTTGTTTTTCTACTATTTTTTTGCTTTAGTTCTCATTTTAGTGTCACAACGAACTTTCTCTTTTTGTCTTAGCATGTGTCTGATTCATTACTCTTTGTGTGATCATTGGTCTATGTGGATTCGATCCCGAACAACTACAACGTACTTAACTGTGCGCTTGCAGTAGCTTATTCGGGTGAAAACCTGACATATCATCAAGTTAACACATGCAAGTTTTAAATGTTCAGCTTGAATAGAAATGCATCAAACTCTCGTCATAGCGATGATTTAGTAAAAATATCAATTAGTTGTTCTTTAAAGGTGACTTGAGTTATTTCAAAAGCACGTCGTGGGTTTTTGTCACAATCAAAATGACATTTGACTTCTATATGTTTTGAGCGTCCATAAATGGTTAAAAGGGAACAACTTTTGGTTATTACAGTGTCACCAGGAAAACAGTCGTGAGGAATTGATATTCAGAGTTTTAACCAAAAAAAAACAATATCTCGAGGGCACATCAAATTGCAGTGGGATAGAAGGGATCAAATCATAGATACCAAGTTTGCACTTGAATTTTCGAATGTATATTAAAGTAGAAAACACACGTATGAAGGTTGTAATGGTGAATGCAAATGAAATAAAAAATATGAAAAAATAAATAAAAAGTGTCAGAATTACGGAAAATCTCACAAAACATGATCAATAGAAAAGAAAATCAGACATAAAAATAATGAAACAATGTTCTAGAACTCGAATCACTAATTAGAAAATCTCTTCCGCAGTATTAATCCATACGTTTAGAACAGTGAAGACTAAGTCCCATTGAATTTAAAAGAAATATACATGCTTTATGATCAAATTTGATATGTTCACAAAACACCTTAATTAACATCAACTTCTGTAGGCTAAGGAAATTCCGTTCATATAAGATTTTTCAGATTTCTAAATCAACTCTCGTTATATCTATCAAATTAAGATCATGAATTAGTAATTAAACTAATCTAAGCAATAAGTTCAACTTAGATAAAGAATTCATATGATAATCTTCTCTATCTAACAAAATAAACTATCAATTCGTGAGTTCCATTGAAACAGTAAAACCTAACTATGAAATTACTTAAACATAATGAAAGAAAGAACACAAAATGATGTAAAAGAATGCATAACAAATTAGATAGGATTCATAAATCTTCTCCAAAACACAGTAGAGTCAAAGATTCATCTTTCCAAAAGCAAAGATGTAAAACTTGTACAAAAATAATGAAACCCAAGAAAAATAAGGTTAGCCTCGAAAAGTCTCAAAATTCGTTTTTATAAGTATGTGAAAGAATTATGTTAACATGGGATGAGTCCATGGCAAAATGGAAAGTGCAAAGTTTCCAATTTTTGCATCTTTACATGGATCAATTGATCAGTAATTGATATCAATCGATCTACGACCCTCTTGTAAATTTTATCAGTTGAAACGAAAAAATGTTTTCACTAGAGTGGCTATAGATATTGACCACACAATTGGATTTCTTTCCAACCACATCAAAATGAAAGCTAACACATGTAGCTATCTTGTGTCGCAATATCAGCTTAATCCAACAGTGGGAACCCTTTCAAACAATACCAAAATTTTGAACCCTTGGCATGATTCTGCATCTTCATATTCCATTTGTAGTCCAAAACGCGTGATTCTTCTCAAAAATAACTGAAAACCTGGAAAGACTAAAAAGGACTTAAAGAACATTCTAACTCAATAAAATACTCAAAAATTAATAATCAAAAGTGGTGAAAACGAAGAATATCAAGTACCCCAAACTTAGTCTTTTGATTTTCCTCAAGCAAAAAAAATACCAAGCATAAGGAAGAGGTTTAAGGGAACTCGCATATCTTTAAAATCATGTCCTAGAAAAACAAATCTATAGACTACTAAAACCTTAATGGTTAGAATATTCTCATTACAATCCCAGCACGATATTCACTAACCAATACCATCCAAAGTTCCACAATCTAAAAAACCTCCAGATTCACATGCATTGACTCACTAAAATATATTTAATACAAGTGTGGTGTCTAACTGAGGGAATATCGATCAAAGAACTCACACTGACTCTTAGTTAATAATTTGAACCTAAGAATCACTAGCCAATATTCTTTTCTCGCATCTCTTTGTTCATGGTTTGATGTTCTAGTGTCCTAGGCTTAGAGGAACAACACCAATCCATCATGAATTTGGTGGTTAAAATCAACTGCGGTGACAATATTGTATGGGAGATCATGCGGAAAAATAGACTGACGTTAGGTTGGTGAAAAGCTTAACACTTCTCATTCTTATTACTTTTTATATTAAAAATTGAAAAATTAAAAGGTTTTCTTATTCAAAACCTCGATTATGGAATTCCTTCTATCGCATTTCACACCCCGGAACACACAAGGTAGTTGTCACATTGGGTTTCTAGATCATATGAACTATACCATGTCTGCAAATGTTCATTAGAAAATCAATCCAAAATATTAACTCAGAGAAAAGCTTATAGCCCCCTAAAAAGTTATGGCTCAATAAAACATAGCAAAAGCACTCAAAACATTTAAAACACTAAATAAAAAGTCATTAGTAACCAACACCTTCTCCCATACTTACTTCACACCATCTCTTTGTGAGAATAAGAATGAAAAAAATGCACTAAGAAAGGAAAAGATAGATTTAGTACGTTATAGTGAGTCAGATTGATTCCGAGGAAGTGGTCTTATTCGTTGCCTTGTTCTTGTCATTCCTGCAAAATGAATCACTCAAAAACCAAATTGAAAAACAAAATAGGCTATCACACAATGGTTATTATTTCAAAACTAAAACTGATAAAATAAGAGTAGCAAATATGTTCTAGATAAATCAAATCATTGTGAAGTTTTAAATAGTCTCATGAAAAACCAATCATCAAACTTAAAATCCTAAAAATCAAAAATTCATCAAATTCATCATGAAAAGAGCAGTCACCTTAGTCATGCTTCTAATCAATCAAGAACAATAATCAACACGAAATTGCAAGGTGAAATTGATTTTCTCCAAAATCCTTAATTCATTTTATTCTCAAATTCTTAATCATCCATATTCTCACTCTAGGCCGTTTTTAATCATCATAATAATGCATATGAACCATTAAAAGATAGAAACAACAATATAAAATAGAACTCAATTTGAGTCTCACGAAAATCCAATATGAAGCCTAACTTTCATGCATAAAAGAGGAGATAGAGAAAACATGTCTCACCAACTCACCAAAACTGTTAGTACAATGTGAAAGAGCTCGATAAATTAATAAATTTGGACACTTGAATAGCATAAATTGGCTAAATTTTGATGATGTACAAAATTTGAAGAACAAAGAAAGAGTTTGAAGGAGATGAAGTTTTTATGAAAAGTTTTTTTTTATCTGAGAAATTAAGTTTGAAAGAGTGAAACACGTTTTTGGTTCAATGTAAGTGAACTAAACTGAAATATAACCAGAAACAAAATCGGAACCGTGGACTTATCTTGGATCGATTAATCACCAAGTGTGATTGATCGATCCAAATCTCTTTGGGGAATGCCTGCCCATGATAGATCGATCATCCGTCCAGGCGTGCAATGACTTTTTTTCAAAAATCTGAAGCGCTATAATCTAAAACTAAAAACAAGTATGTTAGGGATAATGAAAAGAAAAACCAAAATAAAAAATAAGTTAAGTTAAAAGTAAGTTGTCTTCCACTAAATGATTATTTAAAATCTTTACCTTGACTTTTGGCCTAGGTACTAATTATGAGAATCAAAAGGTTGAGTCATTGCACCTTTAGTCATTCTCGTATAAATGCAAGAAACAACATGTACAAAAAGAATACAAAGTTTTCCACAACAAGAAAACACAATTCTCATAAAAGAGTCACTACCAATGTAGATTATATCTTTAAATACTTTTTGACTCCTAGATGTTCATGAGGATCAAACGCATTAAGTGGATAAACAAACTCAAGCTCATCTCTCTAGTTAATCTCAACCTTAGAATCATCTACCGCATTCAAAATCTTATCTAAATAAAAACATCCCCAAGGTAAGTTTTTTCAAGAAGAGATTTAGATTCCTCATGCAAACAAGACTTAAACTCTAGATCAAATCATTCAAAGCACAAAGATAATTAATATCAAAGCATATTTCATGGTAATCCCTAACAAATTTTATGTTCTTATAGTAACTAGTCTATGAGATTCACTTATTCGGTCATAGAATTAATTAATGAGTATGAGAGTATGCAAAATAGAAGGTAAATCTTCAACACGAGGCATGCAAAAATCTTTATAACCATAACTTTCAAAGTTTGCACTGCACATACCTTTTACTTCGCATGGGGAACCCAATATATTATCTTTTCATATATTTGAGCATCTATTAACTTCGTAAATGTGAGATCTCTTCCTTCAAGTGTTACCCGGTATGAGACGAGATTCAATCGAAACATAATGCCAAGTCACTCTTTGTTAATGTTGGATTTATATCATCCAACTCTGCTTTTTCACTACAAGAAAAGACTGATTTGCGAGGAATAGTTTACTCGCAAGTTCCTCGCAAATCATAATTTGCGAGGAATTTGCAAGTAAACCATCCAGTCGCAATACGTTTCTTGCAAATCATTTTTACTCGCAGATTACTCGCAAATTTGCGAGTACCATATATACTCGCTAGTTCCTCGCAATTTTGCGAGTGAACTGTGACTGTATATTTGCGAGTGAACTACGACTGTATATTTGCGAGTGAAATGCGATAACAAAACACTAGCAAAATTTTGCTAGTAAATTACGAGTAAAATTTTGCGAGAGAACTGCGATAACAAACCACTCGCAAATTCCTAGCAAAATTTTGCTAGGAACCTGTGAGAGACCACTTGCAATTTCCAAGCAAAATTTTGCTAGGAAATTGCGAGATGTCCATCGATATCTCTATCACGGCTGCTCAGACTTCGCATCTACCCAAGTGTGGTCGGTACTCTGCTTTGTCTCTTGTAGAAAAGCTAGAAAATCGACTGTCTCGGAGTGCCTAGCATCGGCCTTATTTTTTCAAATTTAGCAATTATAACTACTGCTAGAAATTTAATAACTTATATACTAATTAATAATTAAAAGGATTCTTCCCCGTGTCATTACGGAGACACAATCGGCTTTTGTTTCAGGACGTTTGATTACGGATAACATCTTGATTGCCCAGGAAATGTTTTATGGCCTGCGGACTAATCAGAGGTGTAGCTATGAGTTTATGGCGATTAAGACGGACATAAGTAAAGCCTATGACCGTATTGAATGGCCTTTCTTGGAGGCAGTTCTGAGGAAAATGGGTTTTGGACATGTATGGATCTCATGGTTAATGTGGTGTGTTCGTTCCGTATCATACAAAATTTTGTTTAATGGGAGGCCGACGGGGAATATTATCCCCCAGAGAGGATTACGTCAAGGCGATCCTCTTTCGCCTTATCTTTTTATTATTTGCACGGAGGTCCTGATTGCAAATATAAAAAGGAAAGAACTGGATAATGCAATTACCGGTGTAAAGATAGCAAAACATAGTCCGGCAATATCAAATCTACTCTTCGTCGATGACAGCTTTTTTTTGTAAGGCAAAGGCTTCACAGTGCCAAGTAATCCTGGATGTACTAAGGGATTATGGGTCTGCCTCAGGACAAGTGATTAATTTTGATAAATCCTCAGTTATGTTTGGGAATAATGTCTCAGATCCTACTAAGGGTACAATACAGAATNAGAATCTTCTAGGCATCACAAAAGAAGGTGGTATGGGTACATATCTAGGGATTCCTGAAAGCTTAGGAGGGTCCAAGAGTAAAATTTTTAATTATGTTTGAGAACGGTTGGGCGATCGGGTTAATGGTTAGTCTTCCAAATACCTATCAAAAGGGGGCAAAGAGATTCTGATTAAATCAGT
>OVAN01008833.1:0-17676 GCA_900406275.1 Anastatica hierochuntica | reverse complement strand
TTAGTCGGACAAATCCAATTTCAAAATGTCCTATTTTTCTAGTTATCCCTTAAAAGAAAGCATATTGTTTTAACAAGAAAAAGAAAATCATATTGGTGTCTTAGATCGGGCTAATTGGATAAAGTACTAAACGCCCAATAGAACTAACAGGCCTTAAGACGCATGATATCCACCGTTTTCATGTTAGAGCCTTTGTTATTTTGTTTTACGAAATTGTATAAAGAAAAATAAAATATTTTAAAAATGCAAAACAAAAAATGTTTGTCAAGAATGGGATTTGAACCCATGCCCTTTCGGACCAGTACCTGAAACTGGCGCCTTAGACCAACTCGGCCATCTTGACTTTTTATTTAAATTTTCACATATATAAATTCAAATAGTTCATTTTTACTATATGTTTTTTCTTCTAAGTAACATTCAAGAAAATGAGAAATGTCAAAGTAGAAGCTAACGTTTTTACTATACACAATATTTGGATAAACTTGTAGGTTTGGAAAAACAAACATGTTAATGAACAAACAAACGTTTGGTATCTTGAAGTTCTAAAATCACATATTTGGATTTTTGTCATTCCTAAAGGACAATAATATAAAGCTGAAAAGATCTTTGACGTTGCCAATGCCAAATTTTCCAGCAGACATCAAGGCAAGTTATACTTGAATGTGTGATACATATTTGTTGGAATTAAAACAAATCTTTCAACCTATTTATTACTCAACAATAGGCATAACAATAAATACCAAAGCTATTCCTTTGGTCCTATAGTATTTTCTTCCCCATAACCACTTGTCATAACATTGTCCACATTCTTATTTTTCATGGATAATTTCACAAAATATTATTATGATTACGGTGTATAAAGATAAGAACTATTTGATGATTGTGATAACTCGTAACTATTCCTCGTTAAGGAAGAAGAAAATGTACAAAGTTGAAAGGTCTTAATTAACTCACAATACTTTTATCTAAATCATTTGGGAAGAATATGTATTCGATTGATTGCCTCCATTACTTTAGGACAATTAATTAGTATTATACAATGATGGGTCTGAGCTCGGCACCTAAGCGCCAAGCCCAGGAAAAGACTAATAGGCCCAAAACTGAAGGAAGTCCAAGCCCATTAGGAGTAAAACAAAATCTGGCTAAGTATCCGAAATAAGAGAGAAAGGAACCGACGATAACTTACAGAAGAGAGATAAACACTTGTAAAAATATCATTTCAATAATATCTTAGACTTCTCGGTTTCGAAACAAACAAGCCGACCATCTTTAAATAAATATCTTCTCGTGAGAACTCTGACCTCGGTCTAACGAATCAAAACCGACTTCAAACGAAAAGTGCAACATTTCGATCTGGTAGAAAAATTCTAAGTGTTCAAATTTGGTCAAGGGATTCAAAAGTCAAAGAGAACTGAGCCCTCGGTTCATCAGTTGGCGCCGTCTGTGGGGACTTCAGGGTAATCACAAAGCAACGGAAGATTGAACTGAGTAATCCGAGTCGGCATGATGGATACTTCCATGAACGTTTCAAGTGATATGGTTGCATCTGGAAGTGGAGAGAGAATCTCGGCAGAAGTAGGCGTCAGAGTAATCCCACCTACCGATGTTCTAGCTCCGACATTAAACGTAGACGATCCGCAAGCAGAGCGTGAACCAATAGGAAATCTCCCAAGGGTTTTACCAGCTCCTGAAGTACTCGGCTTGGAAGCAACCCTCCAAGCGATGATGGGCCTAATTGAGCAAATAGCTCAACAGACCAACGCCCGGTTTGAAGATTTGTCAGCCCCACCAAGAGTCATGGATTCGCCACCCCAGGTTCGAGATGGACAGCCTCGGCAGTCAGAGCAATTCATAAGCCAGCTTCATCACAACTTTTTTGGGACTCCGTCAAACTCCCAAGATCCTAACCATAATGCCTCGGCTCAGATCCAGCTGGGAAATCCTGAAATACCGCCACCCGTGATCTCTCAGCAGCAGAGCATGGAGAACAGCAGAGACAGAGAAATTGAACTATTAAAAATCAGATTGCAAGAAATGAGTTCAAAAGTGCACAAAGCAATTAGTGCAGCCCCGGAAATCGACCGAGTTTTGCAGGAGACGCAAAGTGACCCATACACTGCTCGAGTTAGAAAATTCCCACTTCGGCATCTCGGAAAGCTTGCTCTCCCTAAATTTGGTGGAATGTCTGATCCAAGTCAATTTCTAACGGCCTTCGACATCGCGATGAGAAGGGCAAGATTGACTCCCGAGGAGTTTGACGCGGACCATTGTCAGCTCTTTGTCGAGAATTTAGAAGGAGAAGCTTTGCAGTGGTTCTCGGGTTTAAAACTGAATTCAATCGATAGCTACAAGCAATTGTCAACGACTTTTCTCAAACATTATTTGATGTTTATCAAGCAACGAGCTTCAGAAGCCGATCTTTGGACGCTGTCTCAGGAACCGAAAGAACCTTCAAGGAAATTCATTGAACGATTCAAGAACGTGGCTTCCAGGATCGCAATATCCGATGAAGCGGCTCTTCCAGCACTTCTGAATGCCCTCTTTTACGAATCAAGCTTCAGAGATGATTTAAAAATAAACAAACCTCAAACGTTAGAAGATGCTCTGCACCGAGCCACGCTATTTATTGAAGTTGAAGAAGAGAAGCTAGCTATGACTAAGAAGCACACCCCGGTAAAATCACAAATTCAGAAGGAAAAAGAGAAGGTTAAAGACAAAGAAGAGTATACAGAACCTCAGCAACATTACGATAAAAAAATATGCCGATAAGAAAAACCGAGGAGAATTCATTAAAAAAGCTGTGAATTATTATGTGTCCCAGCTAAAATCCAAGGAGTTACCGTGGAAGAAGATGATTCGAGGATAGGAGCGGGATTCCAAAAAGTATTGTCAATATCACAACCAACCCGGCCATGCGACCAAGGAATGCATGCATCTCACAAAGCTTCTAATGACAAAGTTCCAAAAGGGAGAAATAGACATACCGACAAGAGAAGGAAATTCAGAAGACAAGAAAAGTAATAAAGACAGTTTTTAGCAAAGGAATAATCAAACACAGCAAAATTTCCAACGCCAGAACCTGAAGGTACACTCAAATCAACCGGCTCCGCCAGCCGAGTTAAAAAGGGATCGATTATATGATGAAGATGAAATTCCTCCAGCACCAAGGAAAAGAATCAATATGATAATGGGAGGATTGAGAGATTGTTCAAACTCGGTTCGGGCAATCAAAGAAGGAGAACGTCGAGCTGTCAGTGCTAACAAGTGGAAACAGTATGTAGAGGACAGCCAAAAAGTTGGCGATACGCCGATTACTTTTTCTGAAGCAGATGCTTACAGGGTCGATATGCCACATAATGACCCGTTAGTGATCGAGTTAATCGTGGCAGATTGCGAGATGACACGGATCCCAATCGACACTGGGAGTATAATGAATATCATTTTTAAAGAGAAGTTGCGAAGGATGGAGTTAACTGACTACATAATCAAGCCGAGTGCAAAACCTCTAACAGGTTTCAATGGGAAATCGGAGTATACATTTGGGTCAATCAAGCTTCCAGTCTACGTCGGCAGGGTAACAAAGATTGTTAAGTTTCTCGTCATCGACAGGCCGACCATTTACAATATCATCCTTGGTACTTCATGGCTCCATGCAATGAGGGCAATACCATCATCTTATTATCAATGCTTGAAATTTCCAACTAAATATGGAGTCTTCACGGTTAGAGGAGATCAAAAGGAGTCAAGATCATGCTTTATTGTCGAGCATAAGTTTAGAAGAACAGCCCAAGCTTGTCTAGTAACGCGACCACCCATAGATGAGACGCCGAAAAACACGGATACACCGATCAAGGAGACAATCCTGATGATAAATATTTATCCAACGGATCCAACGAGGTGCGTAGGAATCGGAGCCGAGCTTTCAGATCACCTGAAAGGAGAAATAATTAACTTTTTGAAGAGCAAAGTTGCAACCTTCGCATGGTCAATTTCTGATATGTCGGGGATCGATCCAAGCGTCACTTGCCATGAGCTAAATATTGACCAAAATTTTAAACCAATAAAGCAAAAGCGCAGGAAACTCGGTCCTAAAAGAACGAAGGTGGTCAACGATGAAATTGATCGGTTGACAAAGGCAAGATCGGTACTCGAAGTAAAATATCCAGATTGGTTGTCCAACCCGGTTGTAGTAAAGAAAAAGAATGGAAAATGGAGAGTTTGTGTTGACTTCACGGATCTAAACAAGGTCTGCCCAAAAGATAGTTACCCTTTGCCCAATATTGACCGACTTGTGGAAGCAACGACCGGGAATGAACTCCTCTCTTTCATGGATGCATTTTCGGGTTACAATCAGATTATGATGAATCCAGACGATCAAGAGAAAACAGCCTTCATCACTGACCGAGGTATATACTGCTACCGGGTCATGCCATTCGGTCTAAAGAATGCCGAGGCCAGATATCAACACCTCGTCAATAAGATGTCCGTCGATCAATTAGGGGACACAATGGAAGTTTATATTGATGACATGTTAGTGAAATCCCTCAAAGCACAAGATCATGTTACACATCTGCGGGCGTGCTTCCAAGTTCTTGACAAGTACAACTTGAAGTTGAACCAGACGAAGTGTACTTTCGGAGTAACATCAGGGGAGTTCCTCGGCTATCTGGTAACAAAAAGAGGAATCGAGGCAAACCCGAAACAAATCTCGGAAATCGAGTCTTTGACTTCTCCTCAGAATTCAAAGGAGGTTCAACGATTGACCGGTCGGATCACAGCGCTAAATCGATTTATCTCAAGATCAACTGACAGATGTTTGCCCTTTTACCAACTCCTCAGAAACAATAAACGGTTTGAGTGGGATGAGAAATGTGAAGAAGCATTTAAACAGTTAAAACAATATTTGACCACACCTCCCATTTTGTCCAAACCCGAGGAAGGAGAGATCCTCTACTTGTACATCGTCGTTTCAGCCCACGCAGTCAGCAGTGTGTTGATCAAAGAAGACCGAGGTGATCAAAAACCAATCTTCTATACTAGCACATCATTGAACGGGGCAGAAACTCGATATCCAGTCCTTGAAAAATTAGCATTGGCCTTAGTCACGTCGGCTAGAAAGTTGCGCCCATACTTTCAGTCACATACGATTGTGGTTCTCACAAATCAGCCTCTCAAGGCTATCCTTCATAGCCCGAGCTTATCAGGCCGATTAGTCAAGTGGGCGGTTGAATTAAGTGAATACAATATAGAATATCGATGTAAGACAAGTGCAAAATCTCAGGTATTGGCCGACTTCCTAGTAGAACTTCCGGCCGAGCTGGCAAATGAAAGCCCGAACAATGATCAGTGGTCAATATACGTTGATGGGTCGGCCTCAAAACACGGATATGGGATCGATATTCTCCTAATTACACTAGATAATGAACTCTTGGAGCAGTCATTTCGGCTAAGTTTCCCGGCGTCAAACAATGAGGCCGAGTATGAAGCTCTGCTAGCGGGGTTAAGATTGGCAAAGGCAATAGGAGTAGAACAAATTCAGGCATATTGTGATTCTCAGTTAGTGACAAATCAGATCAATGGAGACTATGAAGCTCGAAACGAAAGAATAGATGCTTACCTCAAGTTGGTTCAAGATCTTGTCAAAGAATTCAAAGTCTTTTCTTTGACAAAAATACCTCAGTCAGATGATTCTTCTGCCGACGCCTTAACTACATTAGCTTCGACATCGGATCGAACAGTTTGACGGACGATACCAATTGAGAGTATAAATCAACCAAGCATAGAGCTTCCAAAGGGGGAATGTGTGGTTGTCGAGACAGTCGATGAAGAAGATATTAAAGAACCAGATCAAATCGAGTCGTCGGTCTTGGAACCCGAGGTAATAGATTGGAGAGATGAGATCGTCAGATACTTGGAGGATGGAGATTTACCAGCATGTAAGTGGGCAGCTCAGCGATTAAAGGCTAGAAACGCACAATATTGCATGATGGATGGGCACTTATTTCGAAAAAGCTTTTCCAAACCACTCCTTGCCTGCGTCGGAAAAGATGAAGCTTGGAAAATAATGAGGGAAATCCATGAAGGAGCAGCCGGGAATCATTCGGGAGACCGAGCTTTGGTTCACAAGGTCCGTAGTCAAGATTTTTACTGGCCGACGATGGCAGCAGATTGTGAAAAGCGTGTTGCGAAATGTGAAAAATGCCAAAAGCATGGGCCAATGATAAATTCTCCAACCGATTATATGTCACTCTCGGCAACAACATATCCATTCATGAGATGGGCGATGGATATTGTAGGACCTCTACCGCGCTCCCGCCAAAAGGAATACATTCTGGTTCTAACCGACTACTTCAGTAAGTGGGTTGAAGCAAAAGCCTTCAAAAGAGTAACAGCCGATGACGTACAAAAGTTTGTTTGGAAAAATATCATTTGTTGGCATGGGCTTCCATATGAAATCGTTACCGACAACGGGTCTCAATTCACGTCAGACAAGTTTGAAGCCTTTTGTGCAAGATGGAAAATCAGACTCAACAAATCCACACCAAGATATCCACAAGGAAACGGAAAAGCAGAAGCGACTAACAAACGAATCCTTTGATGGACTTAAGAAAATATTGGAGGCAAAGAAAGGTTTATGGGCCGACGAGTTGGACGGGTTATGTGGTCACACCGAATAACTTCACGAACCGCGACCGGGCAAACCCCTTTTTCTTTGCCTCATGGAATGGAAGCAATGGCACCAGCCGAGGTATCAATTCCGAGTCTAAGACGATCGATTCTGGCACTTAATGAGAATTTGAATGAAGAGATGATGAAGGAGAATCTTGACCGAGCTGAGGAGATCCGGGATCAAGCTCTCCTCCGAGTACAAAATTATCAACACAAAGCTGCTAAATACTACAATTCAAAAGTCAGAGGTCGGTGTTTTGCAGAAGGAGATTTGGTATTAAGAAAAGTTTTCGAGAACACAGCAGAACGACCGATCACTAAGCTGAGAGCAAATTGGGAAGGACCTTATATAATCTCCAATATCGTGAAACCAGGTAGTTATGAACTTCTACAAATGAATGGCGACAAGGTCTTACACTCGTGGAACGCAATCAATCTCAAGCGATACTACTACTGAGTTCATCATAAAATCAGCCTCAGCGTTAAAGTCGAGCCCTATATGTATATAAAAGTAAATCCTATTTTGTAATTGAACTACGAATGGCTTGATTCCTTTCGGGGATACGTAGACAGCCTCACCGAGTTCCAGCTATATTTATGTAAAAAATATATATATACACTTAACTTTGGACTCTCAAAGAATTAAGTAAAAGCTCAGAAGAAGCTCATTCAAATATACTCATGTTGAGCTCCTTCTTTAACAGCACTCTCCGAGAGTTAAACTGATTTTGATTATGTCAAAACTCAGAAGATGGCCCAACAGTTCCATCCTTAAGCCGAGGTCTTCCTCGCAATATATGCTTCTCACAGGCAAACGAACCGATCATCCGAAAGACTAACTGATTTTCTTTAGCTTAATTGCAAAAGTAATTCAGAGTCTTAATGGCCCAATTGATTCCATTAAAGCCGAGTCTATTCTCGCACAAAAATCGAGTTCTTCAACCCGTGCTTTGTTCTCTATCAGTTAAAAAGGCAAAAAAAATTAAATTTCGACTAAGGTTGAAAATGAGGAAAGGTCATTCAATTAAAGTTGTTCAAAAGTCGGGCTACATACAGCTTTTGCTCAAAAAAAAAGAGGAAAAGTAAGATAGCAATTTTACCAAAAAAAGGAGCAATAGCGAAACGCCTAAGGCCTAAGCTTCTTGAACATTGGAAGCAGTCGACTTCAACCCAGCAGTCTCGGCAGGAGAGAGAGAACCTCGGTTACTTTTGTATTGGCCGAGGAGAGCATCTTCAAAAAGCCTCTGGATGTCGAGGTCTTCGTCGGTGAGATCCACAATCTCCATCTTCCCGACAACATCCTGCTGATGAACCAAATTTTCAGAAACCTCGGCTAAATAATCAGCAGGAGGATAATGGAATACTCTGACTTCATATACTCCATCAATTCAACCTCGGCCTCAAACTTGGCCATAAGAAGTCTCTGGTCCTCGGCAGCTTTAGCTTCATCTCTAAAGCGTTTAGCTTTTTGAAGAGAGGCTTCGTATCGAGTAGAAAGAACTGCAAGAACCTTCTTGCAATCATTGGCCACCTCTCTATCACGGCTCTTCCGAAGCCTCTCTTGTTCTCCGGTTAGCCTATTTACCAGGTCTTCCCTCTCAAGAGCCCAAGCCTTTTGAGCATGCTCGAACTCCCTTCTATCCTCGGTCCTATACTGCCGAGCTTCAACCAAATGTTGCTCGGTCTCAACAGCCTCCTCCCAAAACTTTTGGGATTTCTCCCTCTCGGCTTCCACGGCAGCCGTAACCAACTCCTCAACCTTTTGATTGAAAGACCGAATCCTTGACTTAAGCTTTTTAACCAGGGTATCGTAAGCCTCGATAACCCTGTTTGTGTAGTCCCCGACCTAATGAAAAAGGATCTCC
This sequence comes from Anastatica hierochuntica, assembly GCA_900406275.1. Taxonomy (NCBI): domain Eukaryota; kingdom Viridiplantae; phylum Streptophyta; class Magnoliopsida; order Brassicales; family Brassicaceae; genus Anastatica; species Anastatica hierochuntica. Next base: position 9,142 of record OVAN01008833.1, on the reverse strand, counting down.
GGCGTTAATAAACAAGATTGAGGAAACCAAGAAATAAAAAAGACAACACAAAAAAAACAAACCTCGGTAAAGGACTTTGGCATGTCCTTATAAAGCTCTGGAAAGTGGAGCTCCTCAATCGGGGTAACCGGAGACTCCAAAGTATGAATCTGCCTGAATAGAGCGGCACATTCAGAGGCATTCTCCATCAGTCGAGGATCCTTTAGATTAGGCTGAGCTTTTTCGGGAGGAGGAGTTTGCTTTTTTGGGTCCGTGGTTGGTTGAACCTTTTTCTTCTTCTTCTCCTTACTGCCATCTCCAGGAGCTTGGGTAGCAGCCCTCTTCTTCTGATGTTGGGTCACCGTCTCCTCATCAGAAGGTAGCCCATCTTTACCTTGAACCGACGGCACGGTTCCAACCAGAGCCAGCTGCTCCTCGGTCCAATCTCGGTCACCTTGATTCGCCTCAGCAGTGTGATGAGAAGAACCCCCAGCCGGGACTATGGAGAGAGGGTCAACCGAGGTAATCGGAGCCTTAGAAGCTGTCTTAGAAGCAACTTTCTCGGCCTCAGCAGCCGAGGATTTAGCCAAATGGGCTTGTTTTTCGACCACAAGCTGTTTAGAATTTTGACCTACAGATTGGTCAACGGTAGCACCAGGAGTCTTCCCTGAAGTTTCCTTTTTCTTCCTTGATTTCTGAGGAACTTTAGGAAGCACGGTTGAAACATTTCCCATTCTCGCTCTCGGGATATCAGGGGAGTCTAAAATGAAAAGAAGATGGTCATTTTAAAAAAAGAGAGAAAAAGCCCGATAAATGATGAAAATTCTTTACCGTCAGAAAGTCGATTAAGAGCTAGCGCAAGTCTCTTGGTATGAATCTCGGGCCAATTTTGAATACCGAGCTTTTGAATACGTTCGAGGTGGTCTGCAAATCTAGGAGGAGGAGCACGAGGAAGAAAGACTTTCACTGCAAAAACAAAACCGACATACAAGACTGTTAGTAATGAAAAGTTTACTTTCTAAAAAGAAAAGTTACTCCGTAGCAGCTACCAGGGTTCTGATTCCAGAGAGCTCGGATTCGTATTTCCGAATCAACAACCGAGACCTCATTTACTTTCAGATAAAAATAATGAGTATGCCAATTTTGCGCCTTGGAAGTCTCCTCGGTGATCACTTTCTTCTTGAAATTTGCGTAGAAAGTGCCGACCAGAGTTAAGTTTCTCCCAATGCGGACGAATTCCTCGAAAAGCTTCCGGTCAATATTTATACCGAGCTCCGATCCCATAACAAAAATGCTGACCATATTGCGAACCGCCGCAACAGTCAGTTGGCTAGGAGCAATGCACCTAACCCGGCAAAAATCAGTAAAATGCTTTGGGATTGGAATCTAGAACCCACCAAACCTAAAGTAGGACTCATAGAGACAAGTCCAATCTTCAGGACAAGTCCAGGGACGCTCGTGTTCCTCAGGAACCCTAACTTCAAAACCGGGAACGTCATGCCGCCATGGAAAAGTGGCATCTAGGCTCTCTTCAGTCGACAACGTTTTTCCGATTAGCCGAGGAGGTCTGGTTTTCTTCTCAGGTTTACCGACCTCGGGATCCTCGGTCTTTTTCTTTGTTTGTTGCCAAGTGTCAACCCAGGCTTCAAGGTAAGTATAATCAGAGTTTGAAGGTATAATACGACCGGAAGAATCAAAAAGGTTTATGGGAGAACTCGGTGGGGCCGCAGACTCTGCATCAGCCTTCTCATCGTCGGGGATATTACCGACCGTCTCATCACCTCTCATCGCCATTTTGGCCTTAACTATTTTCCATTTTTATCAAAAGATTTGTCCTCGGTATACGAAACCGAGGTACTATTATTTGACGAAACCCTTTCCTCGGAGGCTTCGACATTAGAAGGTCCGGAAGAAGAAGACCGAGAAGAAATAGACACAATAAACATAGTTGACAAAAATGCTAAGGGAAAAGAGCAAAATTTAGAAAGAGAATAGAGAGAGAAAGAGGCATTACCTTTTGCAAGTGGAGAAGAAATGAGGAAATGAAGAAGGAGAAGGGAATATAAAGAAGACGAGGAGGAAACCGAAAGGTCCATTGCAAAAAGGAGCCTAGGCTTGCCTCGTAAGAATCACCCTACTCGCGTAGAGCTCGGCGCATGGGCCCATCAGTCTTTTCACGCAAAGCTAGACCAGTCACAAAATGACACGTGCACTGGTCTGGGGGGGACAACTGATGTGCCTGAGCTCGGCACCTAAGCACTAAGCCCAGGAAAAGACTAATGGGCCCAAAACTGAAGGAAGTCCAAGCCCATTAAGAGTAAAACAAAATCTGGCTAAGTATCAGAAATAAGAGAGAAGGAACCGATGATAACTTACAGAAGAGAGATAAACACTTGTAAAAATATCATTTCAATAATATCTTAGACTTCTCGGTTTCGAAACAAACGAGCCGACCATCTTTAAATAAATATCTTCTCGTGAGAACTCTGACCTCGGCCTAACGAATCAAAACCGACTTCAAACGAAAAGTGCAACATTTCGATCTGGTAGAAAAATTCTAAATGTTCAAATTTGGTCAAATGATTCAAAAGTCAAAGAAAATTGAGCCTTCGGTTCATCATACAAAATTTTGAATTTGAATAATCAATACACTAATAATTTATAGCTTTTTTTGTCAGAAATATTTTATAGCTTAGCTATGACTCAAAAGTCATGTTTGTAAGCCGGCTTCGATTTTCTTAAAATTAAAATCGTCTTAAACTTAACGATCCGAAATCCTTTAAAATATGAACAACTCCAATCTTTATAAAACGAAAATACTTTTTTATACGATAACTCATTTAAATCTATACTTTTTATACTCGCTTGTTTTCAAACACTAACGTTCTATTCTGATAAAAAAAAAACACTAACGTTCAAATGTGCTTTCCACTTTATGAAAATTAATATGCTTATTCTCGATGACATTTTCTTGGAAAAAAACAATAACTAATATATTTAGAAGAAAATTTGAGGGGTTGGCAAAAATTTGTAAAGTAAACTACCAAAGTATGAGTTGGCACAAGTTTCTCCACTAATATTTCGTTTTCGATCTCTATATAATAGTGAAATTTCTAGTCTCATGAACACATCGATCCCCCATTCATATCTTTTTTGCTCTCTCCGCAAAATATCCAAAGCTTTCTTCTTCTTCTTCTTGTTATATCCATTTAGTCTTTTCTGTTTGTTCTTTAGTAATATTATACTACTTCCTAACATTAAACAACATATAACACACACGCAAAATATAGAGATGGATGTTGAGAAGAAGAATGCTTATATACCTCAAATCTCAACTTATAAACCACAACTACTTATCCTCTCCTCGATCCAAGAGAACCCTTCTTCAAAAATCTCAGACAAACCCACGATCAAAGCTTCTGTTGCTACTGATGTTGACTCCGAGATCGGAGTTTTTGGAGCAGAAAAGTACTTTAGCATGAAGCTAGATCATGTGGACTCCACGGTCGATATCACTAAGCAACACGAGAAAGAAAACAGAGAGAATCATCCTCAGTTGACGAAAACGACGTCGTCTAGATCAAGAACAAGTCGACATGGAACTCCAAGTGTAAGATCCGAGTCAAGTTACAATAGTCAAACCTTTCTCATGAGGATTAACAGCAACAGCAACAATGTTAGCAATAAACACCGGAAAACGAATGAGCTAAGCGTCTCTTTTGGCGGGTTTAGATGCAACAGTCCATGCTCCGGAGTTAAAACCATCAATACCGATAGGAAAATATCCATCAAAGGTAGAAATTCGGATCGGGAATTTGTTGCTTACGACGCAAGAAAGCGCATGGACAAATCAAGAATCCATATGGAAGCCAAGAAAGGGATGATTCAAGTACCTAATCAGAGATCCGATATCGCAATTAACCTCGAGAGAAAGCTCTCAGTACTTACATGGGACGCAATACCAAACCATACCTCAACCAAGAACAACAACATTCATGAAAATGGTAATAACTCTTCAATGACACGAGAGGAGGAGACAGCAAGCGAAGCGAGTTCTGATTTGTTTGAGATTGAGAACATAACAAGCAGTGCCTATGAGCCGAGTGAGGCAAGCATTGGATGGAGTGTGGTAACGGGAAGTATGGCAGAACAATCGGTGATTTCGGATTTCGATATGATGAAGAGGGTAAGAAGAAGTGGTGCTGTGGTTAAAACCAAGCCGGCAATTACTGAGAAAGTCCGGTCGGGTGGGTTTCTGTCGGGTTGTAAGAGTCATAAAGCTGTCTCGGTTGTTGATAGTACTAGGAATGTCAAAGAAACAGCCAATGTTGTTGATCATCATCAGAAGTTTAAAAGTGGGATTAGGATTCAAGACTTGAGCTTTCTTTAAGAAGAAACAATGTTTGTGCGATTTATTTTGCAACCAGCTTTTTTTCAAGCGTTTTTGTAATATTTGTTCGCGCATATGTTAATGATCTTGATTATTTAGATTTTTTTGGTTTATATTCTAAAACCCTAGTTGAGGTTTTAACTTTAAGGGAAAATAAATAAAATACTGAACAAAAAATTGGTCCAAACCAGTAAACCATGCAAATGCTCTTAGGAATATCATTATCAATGTGTTTTTTTAAATAAACCTCTCAACATTATACTATAATTTTTTTTAGATAATATTTTTTTGATAACTCAGAGTGATCCCAAAACAAAGAGATCAAGACTAATCCCAGGGAGAAATTCGCCCACAGTTCGCTCTCCGAATTTGCAAATAGAACGAAAGGAAGAACTCATACCCGTGTAAATGCAAAAACAAGTGTATTGTAGTTTCACATAGCAAGTAAATCAAACTCGTAATATGTGAGAGTCATTAAGTCTGTCTTTTACCACTCAACCACATCATTCCAGATATTTTTAGATAATTTAATTATATAAATAACTAGATGATATCCGTGCGGATGCACGGGCAAAGATAGTTTTATTAAAATTGTAGTAGTTATAGTTTTAACATATAGATTTTTTTGTTGTTTGTATAGTTCTTGTTACAAAGTATAAAAGTATGAAAGATCACTCGTATTTGTTTGTGTCTTCTGCAGATGGGGTCAATAATATTAGTATATTGATGTAACTAATTGAGACATTCTTGTTTGTTAATTGTACTGTGAAAATTCTCTGTTTTTGAATTTAGGAAGAAGAAAAGAAAAAAGTTAACATTTAAGGAAAATCATAATTTGGTACCAAAAACCGAGTCGAAACTATCCGAAAAAATGGTACCAAATCCGGTGAAATACCCGAACGAATCTTAAATTTCTAAATCAGAAAAAGTAGAACCCAACCCGACCCAAACCTAAATATTTCGGGTATCCGATAGTATATGGACTATAAATATGTACTTAAATATATTATTTTTTGAATTTAATATCCAAAAATATCGTAAATGACCATATATATAAATCTAAACTAAATGAATTAGGGTTTATAATTAATTGATTTTGTTTTGAATCTAAGGATAGATAATGATCGATTTTTTTATTTAAATAAATATCATAATTTCTAATAGGTCAGTTTGATCATTAGCACGCGACTGAATATTCTTCCAAGCAAAAAAACTGTTAGCCAATCAAGTGATGACACGTATGCCAAAAACGATTTTAATTAAAAAATCTAAAAATTTGCGAACTCCAGAATTGCGTCACGTTACCCGCAAATTCTGTGAGCGCGCCACATCAATAAACGACTTTGCATATATATATATATATATTTAATGCGTAAAAAGAAATATGCACGAAAGACTAACACATAGCAAATGTGTCTCTCGAGAACTTTTGAGAATTTATCAATCCCCCTTTTTTCTCATTTTTCATTTTGTTTGTTGTAATGTTAAACTTTATTACAAGGAAAACATTTTTACAACGAATGCTACAATTCTAAAATATTTGAATAAAAGAGTTAAATAATCAAGCAATCAACTATTATCGCGTACTAAACCACAAAAGAAGGAGATCCGCCTTCTCTGACCCGCGTATAGCTAAGAGCTTTGATCGAATATTCTTGTCAATTTGCCTTATCATTTCATCAGGTTGAATTTTCTGTGCACCGTGACGCACCTTATTTCAGATTGCTCAAAGATGATAGAGCGTGTTCTGGAAAGCTAGTCGCAGAAGCAAATCCATTCGAGAAGATTGATGCACCCTTACCAGATATGCAACAACGTCAGACCAAACACAAGTTTATCGCCCACCCATTTTTTATTATAATTTTAGGTGAGAGATCATTGATAATGATGCTATGCTTCAATATTTTCAAACAATCGCACAACATATGTTGGTCGTTAGTTTTATTAGATCAACTCCAACGGAGTTGTTTAGCTCAAGAACTAAGAAAAATGATCGATGGGTTCCCCTAAAAAATAAGAACTCAGTTGCTTCTGATACTTATTTAAGTATCGATAGTTAGTGAGTAACATGCACTGTTCACAGACCCCACGTGTACGTGGCGGTCCGTGATTGGTCCTCACATTAATTTATTTTTTTTTAAAACCGAAAAAAATAATAAAAAAAAGTTTAGAGACTCCAATGGTGATAACACCATTGGAGATGCTCTTATATTCTTCACGAATTACTATTAAAGTTTTATTTTGTTTCTATTACAGCATATTTGCAACTTTGTTTTTGGTTTAAAGAGATGACATTAAAACTAAATTTTGTAACTCTTAAGAGATACATTATTCTACACCACATGTTTCACTATATATATGACATCCATACTAAGCACTGATTGGAACGAATTTTATAATAAAAATATCGCGATTATATAATAGATACCTCTCGTCATGTCGTGACCCCACAAATTATGGATGTGGATAATAAGAAACGATCGATGGTAAGTTGATAACTTGACGTCGAGACAAAGAGATATTAATTAGTCTCTATGATATTATACAAAATTAGCATTCACATCGGATATATATTTGTAGCCATGCAATTGCGGAATTAGGGTTGGTTAGTATAGTAAATGTGAAGGGAATGTTCTCCGATCGGGACCAATCGAAACGAGCTAATTTGTTACAATAATTGAACAAGTAGAGAATATATATATGGACAATGGATGCGAGATATAATTTATATATATATATATAGTCTATTAGAAATTCATATCAAAAAAATATTCTATTAGAAATTATGAGAAACAACTACAACGACGATTGTTCATGGAACAAATTTTTTCGCTTCATCTGTTGAATCCCAACATCTAGACTATTTGTACAATGCTGAAGATTTCCTATAAATCTGCCTCCGCTAATCTATATTTACAGGACCTCGATACTCAGACTTCTTGATGTATCACTCGAAAACTTTTTTCCCGAGTTTATTTCTAAATATCATTTTTGTATCTTATATTATTATTTGTGTAGTAATTCTATAAAAAAAGCTAATATTAAGCGACAACATATTTTAACAACTATCGTGTACCTCAATGTGTGACTTGCACGGTGGAGATGGTGATAATGAAGATGGAATGATTAGACCTTGAGTGATAAAATAATTCAATGTAGTCTTAACCGTGCCACACCAAAGCATGCATTTCTAATTTGGTTGGCTTTCAAAAATTGTCTTCCAACGTGTGATCGTATTGTTAATTTCTTGGGAAAAATAGTGGGGTCACATCTAGCATATTTAGTAAAGAGTTACTTAAATTCTTTGCTTGATCTTCACTACAGATTAGAATATACACTCGTAGCAATCACTTAACAACACTGCAGATGGATAAGCAATTTCATATATATCCTTCTGCCCTTCATTTTCCAAAATACTCTATAACCTATTTGGTTCGAACATGCAATTAAAAACGTACAACATTTCATCTTTCTTTGCCTCCTCCTTCAATTTCGGTTTTGTTTGACAATTCAGCACGAAATATTGCTTGTTGTTAGAAATGGATGATAGCCGAAATGAATTGATAACCATTTTTTGTTATGGATTGGTATCCACCGAAAAAGATCCGAAGCATGTTTCTCAGCACATAACTCAACAAGTTATGTTCCTTTGTTTTCTTTAGAACTGTGATAAAAGATCGCCTTAAATATATTTAGATAGTTTATACTTGTGTATATTTTTTATTGTTTCGATTAATCTGAAGTAATATTTATCTGTTTGAAATAAAGTTTAGTCTCATATGTCTCTCCACTATGAGTTTCCAAGCGAATATTGAGATACGTTAAGATCGATCCAAAATAGAAAATATGAAAATATTTATATGTATTTATAACATATAAAATAGTTATTTTTATTAAATTTTTCCAATATCTATCAGAATCTTCTTGTCATAATGAAGTTTTATGTTTTAACACAGTTGGTGCTTTTGAAGAGCCGTAGATTTATTATGAGTTATAACGAACAAAACAATAGTGTAGGATCCAAGTACCAAGAAGGATTTTTTTACCAAAATAAATATTAAGAAGAATTTGATTTTTCATGAGTTTTTAGAAGATTTTGATGATTTAGAAAAATTGTTGTGGTTGAGAATCGTGACAAAAATAAAAACTTTAGCCGCCTCTTCTCTCTCCCCGATTTATTTGTCGTTTTGAAGATTTGCTTCAGCGTTAGGTGGTTTGTTGCCGACGTTATGATTGGACCCTCTTGCTCTTTCACTTCTTGTGTTGGTTTCTTTGTTTCTCTAATGATTTTTTAGCTTCTGTAATGATTCTTTGTGGAGTGATTGTCTTATCGTTTATTTCCAACTTCTTGTCAAAGATGTGGATCAAGCTTTGAACTAAGACTCAACACCTAGTGATGCAATATGGGTTGAGCATGGAGCTGAAGTTGAGCTAATTGGTATAATCCATGAGGTATTGGACCGAGAAAAGCATAAGGATTCAAGACAAATCGTGTTGGGCTTGAGTACTCATGGAAAATCACACATATCTTAGTCCACACGAAGAAAGGCCCATCAAGCCTAAACCTTATATGNTATGGTCGAATAATATATCAATCTGACGGCAATTCAAAGATCTACAAGAATGCGAAAGGGCCCAACCAGATTTTTAGTTATTCGATTGTTATGTTTTGAGTTTTAGACATAGGTTAGTTTTTATGGTTTTAGTTTTTCTATTTAAAGTTTTCTAGTTTCATTGTTTAGGATATCCAAGTTTTTATCAATAAAAGTTTTC
>OVAN01008832.1:0-15133 GCA_900406275.1 Anastatica hierochuntica | reverse complement strand
TTTTTTTTTTTTTTTTTTTTTTTTGGTCACGCTTTTTTCATATATGTATATGAACTTTTTATTATGTATTCTGTAATGACACTAGAAAAACATGTATATATGGCGCAAACCTTGTTGAGTACTTAAATCCATTACGTTTAGGACATAAAAGGAAATATAACATTTAAATCAACCTTTTGAAATGTTGGTTTTGATAAGGACGATGATGGTCGTTTATTTTATTAGGGGGATGTGTTAGGGTATACGCAAATAACGACATATAAAAGAAAAGTTTACACATCAAAACACAGGATCTTGAGAACTATTTTCTTTATGTACGTAGAAAGTTTTGGTTCAGCTGACATAATTTCTTTTTGAAAAATTATTTAAACTAACATCAAACTAACATCAATTTATTTAAAAATGACAAGAGTAGCACCTCATTAAAATGACTTACTAAATTAGCACTAATTTTAAAGAAAAGACTATATACCCCTTTTCTTTATATTTGTCAAATAGGATTTAAATATTAAAAAATATCAAAAAAAAATATTAAATGATAGTAATTATTTAGAATTGTAAATTGGCTTTTAAAACAAAAACCTCTAAAATTAGTCATGTGTCGACAAAAAAAAATCATAATCCTCCAGCTTCCTCTTTCTTCTTTAATGATACTGCTATAAAAAATCCAAGTTTGATTAAACTCTAATCCTAAATCTCCATATCACTTCTTCTTCGATTAAACTGCTGCCATAGCTAGTTTTCTCTAATCCGACTAAATACCCTTTTTTGTAAACCTTAAATTACAGATGCTTAAAGAATCTATATCTCTCTTGCTTTTGACATGGAACATTCAACGCCCTATCTCAATTTTCCAATTATCGCATACGACTATAATTTGATCTATCGTTTTCTTTCAAAATTTAGGTTTTTGATCTAAGCTTTTGAAGAAGACGACAACTGATGCTTGTTGTGATATTAGTTTTTTTAAAATGATTTAATATGTTTTTTAAAAAGATTTCTTTTCAGATTTTTTTTAAACTATTTATTTTTTTAAATTACTTATTCAACATTTTAGAAAGTTGAATTTTTTGAAATTTAAAAATTAAAACACGATTTTAATTTGGTAAAAAATAACTGGTACCGAAAATTAAGGCAAAAAATTATTAGTTATCAAATTTAAATTATTTTCGTCAGTTATTTTAAGAAAATATAGATCAAGTCAAAATATTTGTTTTAAAAAACTGCCACCAAATAAAATGACATTGTGGTTATTATTTTCTGCATCTTTCATAAAAAAACTGCCATCAAAGCGTAATAGCAAATTAAGCGTGTCACCAATTAGTTATAACTCTGTTGCGTCAACAATGTCTGCACAGTAATTTCTTAGAAAAGATTTTGTGAAGCAGACTTTTGGTAAGTCTACCATCGCATAAAATAAACTTGCTGCCAAATAGACCATAGTTTTGTTGGATTGGAAATAAATCTGTCTATTAAGTCTATTGTTGATAAAAAGTCTGTCGTATTTTAGAAAGTTTTTCATCAAGTAACTAAAAAACTGCCCGACGACTCCATGATGAATATCACTTCGTATAAAAACTGGCATCCAAAACAAAACTGCTATAACGTTAGGCAGTTTTTTAACATAAATCTGTCATAAGGTATAAGTCTGTTTAAAAATTCTGTCATATGTAATAAATATGTCAATCATTAACAAATCTGCTAGTTAGCCACAACAATATTTCACAACAGATTTATTATCAGGATCGAATGAATTAGCGTGATTTTAGTAATTTGTTAAATGGCATTTTCGAAAACTAATATTTCATTTACAACAACTTAAAGGGGCATTTTAGATACACAAAATATTTTAGTAATAAAAAACTTTTTTGTGCCAATATAGTAATAAAAACATATTTTGCCTCATTTTAGTAATCTTCCTCATTTTTTTGATAAATAGTAAATTTCAATTAATGATGGTTAATTACAAGAGTAATGGTTTTTGTCCTTGCTCAAAAAAGATAAAAACAAGGAGAAAACTTATAACTACTAAGAGTTTGAGAATTTAGTACAACCAGAATTTCATGGTATAACCAAATCTTTTCCTGCTTCTTCTAGCTGTAATCGTGTTTTTAACCTCGCTATCGATGTCTTTAAAGATGAGCATTGGGGGAGTAGAGTCTGGTTATGCAACCGATTATTTCGATGCTTCAACAAGTGGTATATGACTGCTTGGGCATATACCTTACAAAGAATGGAAGGAGCAAACTTAGATGAGTTGTTTATCCATGACAGAAGGGCTTCCCAAGTTATGAATAAGGGCTGAGGTAGACAAAGTCTTGATTATACAACGTTCTACATCTCTTAGTTAAATTCACATCTTAAAAGCAAATGGTCCCTCGTTTCGGTATACAGATTGCAAAGGCTGTAGTTTGACATCACTTGGAGATTCCAAGAGTGTAATCTTGCCCGCGTAGGCAGTCTGTCAAGCTGCAAAACCCACATGTGAAATGCATTTCTATTAATCGCACCCTGAAACCCTCAGCAGAGGACCACATCTTCACTGTATCCCTTCGTCTAAGGACTTACCATGTGACCCGTGAAGGAAAAGAACCATAAGATTTACCTCCCAGCCATAACAGTCGTTTTCATTAACAGAAAGAGGCGAAGTCAAAGTCGATAGAAGGATCTGAAGATGCAGAGAGTTTTTAGATCTTGGTGAGGGAAGAGTCCAACCCACATTTGAGCATGCATCATAGACTAATGCATTTATTGGAAGCCTTAAGTCCCTTGGTCCAAAGTTACCTAAGTAGTCGATTAAGGTGACAAAAGGTGTCCAATCGTCATACCTTAAGCTTAGTGAACGACTGTTACCCAAATAGCCTCTTATAAATCTCTTCGCTAAAGGTCTCAACTTCAGTATACTCTTCCAGGACCATGTGTCATTTACATTTTCCTTCATCGCCCATAATTTTCATGTATGATATGATGGTGACGATTCCGAGAAACCCAAGGAGAGCCACTTTGAGAGAACAAAGCCCAACAGAACCTCAAAAAGAGAGTTATGTTTAGCCACCTGAAGCTTTTAAGGCCTAAACCCCCTTCTTCTTTTGGTAAACATATTGTGGTCCAAGCCACTTTTGCTCTATTAGTTTGTTTCTATATATCCATCCCACAGAAACTTGGAACACAATGAATTATTCTGCTTTAAACCACTAGAAGGCAAGATAAAAGCATAAGACAAAAAGAATACCATACCCGAGATGACTGATGTTATTAGTTGCAATCTTCCTGTGAAAGATAAAATTTTCACCGACCAAGCTCTGAATTTGGCTGCTATTTTATCAATTAGTGGCAAGTACTTTGAAACTCTGAGCTTTCTACTGTGCAGAGAAAATGCCAATTACCTTATAGGCAAAGTACCAATGGTGAAACCTTGGGAAGACAGAGCTGAAGCTTGTGTCGGATTTACACCCGCATAGAAAAATTTCGTCTGTGCTCTGTTCAACTTTAATCCTGCCAACAGTCTAAAGTCTTCAAGAGTGTTGCTTATATCTTGAAGTGAAGATCCGTCCCATCGAAAAAGATCATTATATCATCCGCAACATCAAGTGGGAGAGTTGTAGATCAATAGTCTTTGGATGATAGCCTATTAAGCCCAAGGAGAATCTTGATTGCAACAACTTCTATAGGACTTCCATTTCGAGAATAAAGAGATAAGGGGATATGGGATCCCCTTATCTCAAGCCTTTACCACTCCTGAAGAAACCACCCAACTCACCGATTACCACAATAGAGAATGACGGGGTGTACACTGAGAAATACAGTTAAGAAACCATGGCGGTACTTGGATCACCTGAAAAATACTGAGGATGAATTTCCAACTCTATGTGTTAAAAGCTTTCCTTAGGTCAACGCTTAACATTCCTCTGCTATCAATATGCTTCCAATTGTATACTTTAATGATCTCAGTTGGAAGGAGAACATTCTCAGCAATCATCTTGCCCGAGAGGAATGCTGAATGTGAATTGGATATCATCTCTGGCAGAATACTCTTAAGTTTTTTTGCCAACAACTTAGCTATGACTTTGTACAGGGTGTTAAGACACGAGATAAGTCTAAAATCCTTTAAGCTGGCTGAATTTGGAAACTTGTGAATCAGAACTATTGATGTGGCACTCCATTAAGTTGGTAGCTTACCTGCGGAGAAAAATTCCAACACCGAAACAGAAACTTCATGTCCTATAATAGACCAACATGTTTTGAAGAATTTTGCGGAGAAGTCGTTAGGGTCACTAGTTTTGTTTTGAGGCAGCGTGAAGAAAGCTTTTTTGATTTCTTTAACTATGCAACTCAATTTTAACACAACTTTCTGATTTTATGAGCATCTGAACTCCAAAAGGGAGGCCAACTCCTGAGCAAAATCTGAGTTTGAGTCAACATTTTAGCCCAAAAGTTCTAAAAAATAGTTGACGCAATGATTCTTAATTTTCTTCTGACTTTCAATTCGGCTGCCATCTTCCTACTCTAAGAAATGGATTCTATTTTCAGAGTTTCGGATTTGAGTCATTCTGTGAAAATAACTTGTGTTTGCATCACCCTCTTTGATCCATTAAACCCTCGATCTATGTAAATAGAAAGCTTTCTCCACATTTGAAAACATCCTCCACTATTCAAAACCTTTTGCCTCTTTAGCAGCCAACAGTAAGGATGGAGATGATAGGAGTTGATAACACCATTATTTTACCACTTTTTCTATGGATTTTGATAGGTTTTCTTATTTTTTACACAACTTTATGCAATTATAGGTATTTTTATTGTATTTTTAGTGTTTTTAGTCATTTCAGGTCAAACACTGCATTTTGAAGCTTTATGGAGCTAATTGGATCAAAAGCCAGTTTTTGGACAGTTTCCAAGCATCAGAAGTATCACTAAAGACGAAAGCCTTTCCCTTAATGGATTTTGATGAAATTTGGGTAGAAGCTAGATAATTGAATTATCTTTCATCTCCACGTCGTTTAATCTCATTTGGAGCAGTTGACAAAAAGTTATATCAATTTTACTGAAGATTGATCCAACTGTCTCGCAGATGAATGATGCATAGAAAGGTCAAAACAAATGGAAGACCATTTGAGTTTCGAATCAGACATTCTCCAAACTCAACTGGATCTATTAAATGTCTTTTAAAGCCTAAGAACTCAACTCAAGACCCTTGGAAATGGAGCCAAACATTATGAGGCCTTAAGGCCCGTTTTACATAATTATAACCTAATTGAAGAAACACTATATATAGATGCTTTTAGCCTCTTAATTTCATAGAGTTGTCTTAGATTAGGCTTGAATAAAAGTCTTTGGAGGCAGGGGCGACACCCTTAGGGGTCGTGCCCTTTGTATCCTTCAAAGATCCATCTTCATCATCAATAAAACATCAATTCTTCCATAATTCGGTTTTATCTTCTCCTCTCTCTCTTGATGATTATGAATGCGTGCTGTTCTCTATGATTTCGTGTTTACATGATATTTTTTTCTTTGTTTGCATGTTAGACAGAAAGTAATATGGAGTTTAATATCTTGCTTTAATTAGATCATTAATCGAATAGGTTTTATCAATAACGTTATCATCTTTGCTCATACGTTAATGCTATTCATATACGATGTTGGTTTGTAAATAGATCTATAGTGGTATCTATTATAAAAGCTTGAATTACCGCTGGATCTAGTATTTGATGAGGCTATATGAGTAGGCTTCGAAAGTAGATCGACTTAGAATCGTGAACAATCAGTCTTGATCGAATTAATGCGTGTTTAATCACTACAAGGTTGTTCAAAAGACGACCACCATTGGTGGTTAGATATAGAATCCCGAACTTCGAAAGTGGAGAGGATCTACATTCTTGGTTGTGTTCTTGACCGTAGCATTATGCCCTTAGTTTATTTTTAGTATCTTGCTTGCTTGTTAAACACACTCTGCTTGTCTGATACATATTCATCATTGATCTATCAATTGTAAATTGGCATATAGAATATGATTTCGTTTTGCATAATTAAATCATAATAAAAACCAAATAAAAACCAAACAAACCCCCTACATATTTAATTTTTAGCTTCATCCAAAATCAACGGGGCATAAGTGTGAAACTCTAGTGTCTATGGATTCGATTCCTAAGTATTACTGAGAGTGTTGTACACTTGCAGCTAGGTTTTAGTTGGAGTAAAACTTGACCCCACATCAAGTTTTTGGCGCCGTTGTCAAGGAGTAGTATTCTTTGCCTTAGGATTTAGATCTAAGATTTAGTTTAGGAAATTTTTTTCTTTTTCTTTTGCTTGTAAATTTCGAGTTTTCTAGAACTAGAAATTTGGTTTTCCTACTGAAACCCAACAACAGAGGACCATGTCTTCACTGTATCCCTTGGTCTAAGGACTTCCCATGTGACCCATGAAGGAAAAGAATCATAAGATTTACCTTCGTGTTCCAAGCCATAGAAGTTGTTTTCATCAATAGAAAGAGGCAAAGTCAGAGTCAATAGAAGGACCTGATGATGCAGAGAGTTTTTAGATCTTGGTGAGCGAAGAGTCCAACCCACATTTGAGCATGCATCAGAGACTAATGCATTTATTGGAAGCCTTAAGTCCCTTGGTCTGGAGTCACCTAAGGAGTCGATTAAGGGGCCAAAAGGTGTTAAATTGTCATACCAGAAGCTTAGTGAACAACCGTTACACAAATAGCCTCTTATAAATCTTTGCGCTAAAGGTCTCAACTTCAGTATAATCTTCCAGGGCCATGTGTCATTTACATTTTCCTTCACTGCCCAGAAACTTTCATGTATGAGATGATGGTGACATTGCAAAACAACCAAAAGAGAGCCACTTTGAGAGATCAAAGCCCAACAAAACCTCAAATAGAGAGTTATGTTTAGCCACCTAAAGCTTTTAAGGCCTAAACCCCCTTTTTCTTTTGGTAAACATACTGTGGTCCAAGCCACTTTTGCTCTATTAGTTTTGTTTATATCTCCAGCCCACTGGAACTTGGAGCACAATGAATTATTCTGCTTTAAACAACCAAAAGGTAAGATATAATCAGAAGACCAAAACAAGACCGTGCCCGAAATGACTGATGCTATTAGTTGCAATCTTCCTGCGAAAGATAGCATTTTCACCGACCACACTCTGAATCTAGCTGCTATTTTATCGATCAGTGGCGAGTACTCTAAAACCTTGTGCTTTCTACTGTGCAGAGGCAATCCCAAGTACCTTATAGGCAAAGTACCAGTGGTGAAACCTTGGGAAGACAGAGCTGAAGCTTGTTTTGGAATTACACCCGCATAGAACAATTTTGTATGTGCTCTGTTCAGCTTTAATCCTGATCAATTTCCGAAGTCTTCAAGAGTGTTACTTATAACATGAAGTGAAGATTCATTCCCGTAGAAAAAGATCATTATATCGTTCACGAATATCAAGTGGGAGAGTTGTAGCTCAACCGTCTTTGGATGATAGCCTATTAAGCCCGGGGAGAATTTTGACTACAGTAATTTCGATAGGACTTCCATTGCAAGAATAAAGAGGTGAGGAGATATGGGATCCCCTTATCTTAAGCCTCTATCACTCTTGAAGTAACCACCAAACTCACCATTTACCACAATAGAGAATGATGGGGTGTGCATTGATAAATAAAGTTAAAAAACCATGGGGGTACTTGGATCACCTGAAGAATAGTGAGGATGAATTTCCAATTCACTGAGTCAAAAGATATTCTTAGGTCGACGCTTAACATTCCTCTGCTATCACTATGCTTCCAATTGTATCCTTTAATGATCTCAGTCACAAGGAGGACATTCTCATCAATCATCCTGCCCGGGAGGAACGCTGACTGTGAATTGGAGATAATCTCTAGCAGAATACTCTTAAGCTTTTTCGCCAACAACTTAGCTATGACTTTGTACAGGATGTTAAGACATGAGATAGGTCTAAAACCCTTTAAGCTAGATGCATTTGGGAACTTGGGAACTAGAACTATTGATGTGGCATTCCATTAAGTTGGTAGCTTACCTAAGGAAAACAATTCCAACACAGCAACAGACACTTCATGTCCTATAATAGACCAACATGAATTGAAGAATTTTGCGGAGAAGCCATTAGGGCCACTGGTTTGGTTTTGAGGGAGCGTGAAGAAAGCTTTTTTGATTTCTTCAACTTTACAACTCAATTCTAACACAACTTTCTGATTTTTAGAGCATATGAACTCCAAAAGGGAAGCCAACTCCAGAGGAAAATCTGAGTTTGAGTCAACATTTTGGCCCAAAAGTTCTGAAAAATAGTTGACGCAATGATTCTTAATTTTCTTTTGACTTCCAATTCAGATGCCATCTTCCAATTCTAAGAAATGGATTCTATTTTCACAATTTCGGATCTGAGTCATCCTTTGAAAATAACCTGTGTTTCCATCACCCTCTTTGATCCATTGAACCCTCGATCTATGTAAATAGAAATATTTCTCCGCGTTTGAAAACTTTCCCCACTATTCAAAAGCTTTTGCCTCTTTAGCAGCCAACAGTGAGGATGGAGATGATAGGAGCTAATAACACCATTATTTTACCATTTTTTCTATGAATTTTGATAGGTTTTCTTAGTGTTTTTATACAACTTTATGCAATTATAGATAGTTTTACTGTATTTTTAGTGTTTTAAGTCATTTTAGGTCAGATATTGCATTTTGGAGCTTTATGGAGCTAATTGGATCAAAAGCTAGTTTATGGACAATTTTCAAGCATCAAAAGTATCATCAAAGACGAAGGCCTTTCCCTCAATGTATTTTGATGAAATAAGAGTAGAATCTTGAGAATTGAATTAGCTTTCATTCCCAAGTTGTTTTATCTCATTTGGAGCAGTGAACAAAGAGTTATACCAATTTTACTGAAGACTGGTCCAGATGTTTCGTAGATGAAGGGTGCATAGAAAGGCCAAAACAATGGGAAGACAATTTGGGTTTCGAATCAAACATTCTACTGACTCAAGTGGATCTACTGCAAGTATTTTAAAGCCCAAGAACTCAACTCTAGACCCTTAGACATGAAACATTATGAGGCCTTAAGGCCCGATTTTACATAATTATGACTTAATTGAAGAAGCAATATATATAGATGTTTTAGCCTCTTAATTTCATAGAGTTGGCTTATATTAGGGTTGAATAACATCCTTTGAAGGCAGGGGCGACACCCTTAGGAGTCGTGCCCTATGTAGCCTTCAAATGTCCATCTTCATCATCAATACAACATCGATTCTTCCATAATTCGGTTTTATCTTCTCCTCTTTTCGTTGATGATTATGAATGCTTGTTGTCCTCTATGATTTTGTATTTACATGATATTTTTTTGATTAGTTTGTATGTTAGTTAATATGTCACATAGAGTTTAATAGCTTGCTCGAATTAGATCTTTAATCGAATATGTATTATCAATAACGCTATCATCTTTCCTCATACGTTAATGCTATTCACATATGAAGTTGGCTTGTGGATAGATCTATAGTTGTATCCATTCCAAAATCTTGACTTACCACTGGATCTTTGTATTTGATAAGCCTTTCTAAGTAGGCTTCGAAAGTAGATCGACTTAGAATCATGAACAATCAGTCTTGATCAAATTAATGCGTGTTTAATCACTACAAGGCTGTCCAAAAGATGATCGCCTTTGGTGGTTACATATCGAACCCCGAACCTAAAAAGCGGAGAAGATCCACATTCTTGGATGTGCTCTAAATTGTAGCATAATGCCCCTAGTTTATTTTAGTATCTTGCTTGCTTGTTAAACACTCTCTGCTTGTCTGAAGCATATTCATCATGGATCCATCCTTTGTAAATTGACATATAAAATAAGATTTCATTTAGCATAATTAAATCATAATAAAAACCAAACAAACTCCCTGCATATTACATTCTTAGCTTAATCCAAAATCAATGAGTCCTAAGTATGAAACTCTAGTCTCTGTGGATTCGATCCCTAAGTATTACTTTGAATGATGTACACTTGCAACTAGGTTTTAGTTGGGGTAAAATTTGACCCCACGTCAATTTTTTGCGCCGTTGCCGGGGACTAGTAGTCTTTGCCTTAGGATTTAGATATAAAATTTATTCTAGGAAAAATTTTCCTTTTCTTTTGCTAGTAAATTTTGGTTTTTATAGAACTAGTAATTCGGTTTTTCTACTAACATTTGGAACTTAGATTTTTCTTCTTTTAATTTCTTTAGGATTTTAACACTTAGAATTAGATTAAGATTACTTAAAGTTTCGAACCTATTTGATTTTATCTTTTAGTTTAGGAAAAGATTTTATTTTTCCTTTTTAATTTAGGAATTTCCTTTTATTTGATACTACTAACTTTTCTCTTTGATTTTTACAAGGAAACCAAAGAGAAAATATGACCTTATCTTTACCATGACCACGTTTTTGAGGAGTTTCAGCCCCATGATCATCATAAAAATTCATATTGAGGAGCAATAGAGCTACATCTTAAGAGACATCAATCATGGAGAGACCCTGAAGAGTCGAAATTTCGCACCTATGGAGCATATAATCCACAACATTGATCACGCCCTATATGAACCATTGTGGTGTGTTATGTAGACTCAACCATTGCTGGAAATATATAAAGCCAAGCCAACACAAGCAGTACCTCAAAGAGATCACTGAAGCATCAAAAATTGAAGATTTCAGTTATTTCTACCACATGAAGCTCGACATTAAATCACCAGTATACCTCTAACCAGCCACTTCTTACGCCTTCTAATGGCCCTCATAACATGTCAATGGAGTCTTTCAAGTGTAAACTTGAAACTTTCGTGGCAAAATTCGTCAAAGATCGAAGAGAAGCGAAGCATAAGTTTGAAACAAAGCTTGATAACATGAAAATCGACCTGTCAAAGAATTTTTGGAATCTTGAAGCTAATCCCTAGACCCTGGAAGACCTTTGGAGACTCTCTAAATGCATTATGAGAGGGTGTAAGGGAAAGAGCTTCAGCCCATTCCAAAGGAGATCATAACCCCGAAGAAAAAATTGGAATGTGGCATCATCAGGAAAATGATTTTTTATACCAAGTGGAACACGTCCAGATTTTCAAAGAACTGATACTAAAGTCTTTGTGGACCTTGATTTGAAATTCAAAAGGATCTAAAATGTTCTTTTTGTGAAGAACATGGAGCTAAAAGGCAAAAACGGTGAATTTTCCACAAACCGATGAAACCAACACTCATATGGGGAGATTTTCAGCACTTCACCACCTGATAATGGAAGAGGTAGACCATGATTCTAATTTAATTCAAGAATTAGGGGCTAATCTTGATGGATCATTCACTTGCCTTGAAGAATATGAAGAAAAACGTGTAGAGAATATGCTAGCTCTCACACGCTTTGAAGATGTACCTAAGGAGCAATTAGGAATGTGATTAGCCACGTGATTCAAGGGTTGGCCAGCCATGTTTCACTCCTAATTTGGTGTATTACATGCCTTAGATGAGGACACTAAGGATTCAAGATACAAAATCGAGCTAAAAAACTCGATTTACTATTTAAATGCGATGAAATTTTCAGAACTAAAGAAGATGTCTTGGAAGCAGTGGAAACTGCTAAAGATTGGTCTAAATGGACTATGGAATTCATAAATATCACCAAGAAGTCATTCTAAGATGAGATGTACCTTCACACTTCCATCAAAGACGATTTCAAGCTCTCATCTCTAGTCCATGGAATGAACCGGAGAAGAAAGCTCTGGAACCCATTGAAGATCTTAGTTGAATCATTGGAAACATGAGGAAAGAGGAGCCACAAACCTCCTAACTGAGCATCCGCATCAATTAAAAATGCCCAGGGGTCGAGGTAAAGACTTTAAACAAGAACTTTATCGAAGGCAACCCATATTATATCCCTTTGAAGTTTTTGTTTTAATTTGATTTTTAGATTTGATCATAGGAATATGTTGGTTAATTTTTGAGTTATGAGTTTTTACAAAATATTTTTAAATGATTTTATACTTACTTTTTCGTAGGAACATATTCTGGAATGGAGAAAATTGGAGAAAATCCAATCCGGATAAGTTCGGATCATTTGGAACGTCCCACCGGACCATGAAACTTCATGATCGGTTTATGTCAAAAAACCATGCCCGACCGGTACCAGCTCCATTCTGCCCCAAGCCTTAGTCTGCTACAGCACCGGTCCACAGGACCTCTAGCACCGGCCGCCTTCTCCTTTCTTCACCCCGACCGGTGTCCAGCCTCACAAGCCCCAATCGACCGCGCCACATCTCCTCCACTACCGGCCGCAATGCATTTCCTGTCCAACTACAGTCCTACGACTCACGCCAACCGGTCAGACCACATCCCATACCATTCTCCCATCTGACCATCCATTTCCCCAACCCGACTACCCATACCATTTCCGGACATGCCATTGGCCGAGAAAAACCATCCGTACGTGTAGTTTTTGCATTTTCTTGGCCGAATCAAATCATAACTCAATTTCTTCCAGGACCAGCATCCAAATCATCATAAATACATCAAATTAAAATGTTTTTTAAGGGCTGGGACGTTCAACAACACTTCATACACTTGGGCCACAATATTCTCAAACTGAGCCAATTTTTGCAATCAAGCCAAACCGTTCGTGCCAAGTAAGGAATTAACTAATCTATTCCAATACTTTATAAAGGATTTTAAGAAGAGTTCATGCACATAATTACCCTTAAAGATCCTAAGACTCAAAACCGAAGATATGGAGACAAAATTGCAAAAAATTTGATCACAAAGGAACTTTGAGAAGGAGCATCAGTTTCAATCAAAGGCAAGGTGTATTGTGACTATAATAAGATGTATTTTGAGGCTGCAAAAGTTTTAATCAAGGCAGAGCCGTTCTTCAATTACATTCGAAGGCTAAAAAATGCGATCAAAGGGACAAAGAGCACAACCGGAGCATCTCAACAGAAATATAAGCCATACCAAATATCACGCATGATCATCCTAATAAATAAACTAAGAAAATGTGTGAACTTGGCTGGAAGAGACGATCACACGACTTTGGCTCAATGGAGACACAAAATCGAAAAATTCGGCTGACTCCAAATAGTTTTGGAGGCGCAAACATTTCATCCAAGAGCACCAGATTGGCCATAAATCGAAGAAAACTCGGCTAAAGCGAAATCGAGCTCCGCCAAGTGAACCAAGCTGTAAAATTGAAGATTCACAATTAATTAGTATATGGAGAAGGCAATCCTCAAGAAAGACCAGCCCTGGAACAGTCTTAATCACAAACAGCCCAGTTTCTCGCCAAAACGAGCCAAACTGAGCTTTCCGGAGATCAAACTTGGCCAAATCAAATTTGGTATGAGCTCCTACCTTTAAACTTCGTTTTTATTCATAAAATAGGTTATTTTATCTAGGCTTTAAGTTTGAAAAATATGCATTCTTCCCGGATTGAAAAAACGAACCATTGAACCTCATTTCGGTCTACCGAACAATCACTTATGGCCGTCCATCCGCAATATTTCGACCAACTAGCTAAGCTTTCCCATTTCATTACCTTTAAAATTAGTTATCAGTACCTTACTCACTCGATTTTAAACCGAGATGGTGTAAGTTAAGTCCGGGGGGGATTCTTATTGTTACTAATGCTTCCTTTTCCTTCTTATTGAGTCGTTTTCAAAGTTTTTCAAAACAAAAACGTTTTATTGAGTCAAAATCAGTTCGGAAACATGCTTAACTTTAAACTAACCATGTGATTAATGACTAGTTTTCATAGTATCAGTGATTGACTGCAGTTTTACCGATCGGAAAAGCGCAGGTGGATCAGCTAACCGAGACACCATATCACTTGATATCCAGGTAATCCTTAGCCACTCAACATTTAAATGAACTTAATTTTCTTTTCTTGGGGTTGGGTATACATTGAATCAAAATCCTTTTCGGACCTGACAAAATTAAGTCCACTGATAGCGTGTCAAGTTTCACCCAAAAAGACACTACAACTGCAAGTGCACAACGTAGTTGGTGTACATCAGGTTATCGATCCCACGAGGACTAAGATCTTAGACAACGAATTTTAGGATTAATTTAAGCTAAAACAGAAAAGAGTTGTTTGGTGAGTTTAAAAGTCAAAGACAACGACTAAAAATGATTAAGAAGATGTAAATCAATGGGAAAAAGCATTAGGCACGTAGGACATTTGCAGAGAATTATGCATCATAGAGAAAATCGATTTGTTTAGGGAAAAGAATAAAAAAAAACGTCTAGAACTCGAAAACACTAATTTAGATACTCTCCACTTTTGAGGTTCGGGATTCTATACTAATTACCAAGGAACCTAGACTTTCGAATGGTGTTAAATAATTAGCATGCATTAAATAGATACATGTTTCACTGAAATAGATCTCCCTCAAGAACACTTCGAAACTTCAAGAACAAAAGAAAAGAACTCTCAAAGCTCTTGATGGCTTGACACTCTCTGTAAAACTTATTGGTTCTCTCTTTCTAAAGGCTAAAAAAAACTTATCTATAATAATAGGGTTTCCTAGGGCGTCCTCGGTTATGTCAGTTATTGCGGAATCAAATTCGGTTAAGCGAACCGAAAGTTATGACTTAAAATCTATCTTTGACCATGAAATGTCTCTGTGACCGGTGTTGGCAACTCCATCACCTGGTCACAACTTCAAATATCGCTTCACTTGTTTCCTTTTCGAGACAGATTGACGTATCTTCGCTTAAACGACTATAACTATTCGGTTACCTGGTCATTTAATTAAAAAATGAATGAATCACATGACTTTGGCTTAATGGAGACACAAAATTGACGAATTCGGCTTACTCCAAATAGTTTTGGAGGCGAAAACATTTCATCCTAGAGCACCGGATTAGCCATAAATTGAAGAAAACTCGGCTAAAGCGAAATCGAGCTCCGCCAAGTGAACCAAACTGTCAAATTGAAGATTCACAATTAATTAGTATACGGAGAAGGCAATCCTCAAGAAAGACCAGCCCTGGAACAGTCTTAATCACAAACAGCCCTGTTTCTCGCCAAAACGAGCCAAACCGAGCTTTCCAGAGATCAAACTTGGCCAAATCAAATTTGGTATGAGCTCCTACCTTTAAACTTCGTTTTTATTCGTAAAATAT
>OVAN01008831.1:246-17681 GCA_900406275.1 Anastatica hierochuntica | reverse complement strand
TATAAGTAACATGGGTCAATCCACTCATTGCCAATTGGTTTTGAGTTGAAAGCCCATGAAACTTAACACCTCTGTTTCTGCTTCTCTCAAGATTTCTTGCAAAGTTCTCACATATTCCGAGTCATTCTGCCCAAAACACACAAGATGGTTTAAGTGTCAATTTGCGTTTCACTAAAACATGTTTGCATCTCAAAAAGTTTATGTAGTAAATGAATGTAAGTTACTACACAGAATTTTTGTTGTTGGAGTCTAGTTTGGTCGGCGATACAAAGGTGGAAAAACCAAGAAGCTGCGGCGGCTGGATGGGAGATTCCAAATGGTAGCACACTAGGCACATCAAGGCAGTGGCGGTTAGCATAAATGTGATCTTCTTAATGTCTCTCTTCCTGACCATCAGCCGCTCTCGCCACTGAGAGTTGTTGTAGTCACGATCTTCGGTAACGTTAACGCTACGCCCATCATCAGCCATATATATATTTCTTACAAGTCACGTCTATTATTTTGAATGGAACGTATAAATTTTAAGTCGTATGTTTAAGTGAGATCACATATGTGTATATATATCCGATTGGTGAGTAAAAAAATAGTAGTTCTTGTCGATCCATCCATCTTTTTTCGATATATTTAAGATCATCATCGAGAGATGTATGTACGAAACCTCCAATAAACACATCTAGCTTTTATTATATACGTGTCGTATGTGTAAATGATTTTTTTTTGTTAAAATTTATTTAACTACATATACAATAGACATATTCAATGAATCATAATCATACATCTTGAATTTTAGGCTTTCAAGAACACTTGTTTTTATTAAATTTTAGGCTTTGGGTGACTCAATCTTTTGATTATACTGGTTAAGTTTATATAAAAGACATATTTCTAACATTTTTATTGTAGAGAAACTGGCATGTGGCATCCATGGCAAATGACCTAGATAAGTAGGATATGCTCTTTAACAAAAAAAAAAGTAGGATATGCATGCACAACATACTTTCATTGGTTAAGTTATCCATGTATGGTTTGTCTATAAACGTAATCTAACGGCATCTGCATTGGTGGTGTTCTTAAAAATGTTTTCAACAAAAAAAATAATAACAAAGGAGTGTCCTAAAAAATCTTGGAACTCCAATCCAGTGTTCTTCTAACCAAGTATTTTTATTTAAGAACAATTGGGTTGGAGTTCCAAGTTTTTTTTAGAATACTTCTTAATAAACATATAATATTTGTTATTTTGTTATTATTTTTTTTGTTGAGAACACTTCTTAGAATACTAAGTCTCTTACCATAATAATAATAATAATAAATTAGCATTTGAGTCTCTTAAACAAAAGATTTGAGTCTCCAGAATCCACATTGTGGGTGTTTTTCACAAGAGTTTCTCCACCAAAATACTAAGAGCATGTGCAGCGCAGTCTCTTAGATGAGACTCTTAACAAAAAAAATTAATAAAAAACAGAAAAAGTAAGAAAGAAGATAAGAGACGGTGTCTTCAGATGCTTACGGAAGAACCGACTCTTAACTTGAGTCTCTTCCTTTTTTTTTATGAGAACAGTTTCATTCTCGGATCGGTTTTAGATCCGTTTTTTCAGTATTTTTTTTGTTTTCCGGTATTTGGATCCGTTACATATTCATTTACTATTTTTGAAGTTTTGGATCCGTTTCGGATCTGTTTAAAATATCTCAATCCGAATCCAAAATATCCGTTTCAGCTCGTTTCGGTTCCATTTGAGATCCTTTTTTTTTGTTTTTCAGTTTTTACATATGATACGGATCTGTTTACATTTTTTGGAGTTTTGGATCCGTTTCAGATCTGTTTAAAATATCCCGATCCGAACCCAAAATACCCGAAAATATCCGTTTCGGTTCTTTTTGAGATCCGTTTTTTTGTTTTTCAGTTTTTAGATATGATACAGATCTTTTTTTACGTTTTTTAGAGTTTTGGATCCGTTTCGGATTCGTTTCGGGTCTGTTTAAATAAAAAAAAATTATTTAAGAACCCCATTTGGTTCTTGCAATAATTGACCAAAATTGCTAAAAACCCCAAAGAGGTTCTTATTCTAAAAAAACTAATAAAAAAATGGCTGAGAACCCCAAATCTTAGCATTGTACATGGTCTAATAAAATATTAAAAAAGAGAGAGAGAATCTCTTAGCAAGAGACTAGAGTCTCTCATCTTGCTAAGAGACTCTCTCTCTTTTTATTAATATTTTATTAGTATTTTGGGGGAAAACTCTTTGAGAAACTCCCCCAATGGAGATGCTCTCAAGTCTCTTATTTAAGAGATTCTTCTTCCTTTTTCTTTGTTTATTATTTAAGTCTTCCAATAATCATGCTCTAATGTAAAACTCTATTTTTTCCTCCAAAATGGAGTTGAATTTTACTCCAACCCTACTCCAGTTTGGAGTGCAAAATGGAGTAATGAACAAACAAAAAAATGAATTACTCCATCTATGGAGTAAACCCACTTTATACTCTATTATGAAGTGAAAAATGGAATAGGGTTGAAGCATTTCTTACTCCAAATTACATTTTACTCCATTATGAAACAAGAAATGGAGTGAGGTTGGAGATAGTCTAAGTTAGCTAGAAGCCTCTTTCTTTTCCTTTCTTCAAATTAATATTTGATATATTAATAAACGTTAAAAAATAATATTATTAGTTTTCAGTTGAACTAATGTAAAATTAATGGTTAATTAGACCAATAGTCATAGACATTGACTAATTAAACTTTTAGGAATGAGAAAATAAACATTATTATATTGGGGAATTTTTATGAAAAAACCTACTTGTGAACAAAAAAAAAAAGAAAATGTAGGGGGTAAAAAGATAAAATACTGTTTGAGGATGTGAAAATTAATTAACCTAGAATTTTATAATATTCATTAAAAAAATTTTAAAATTAATAAATTTCAAAAAGATAGTAAGATAATAAATTTTTTAAAACTCATAATCTACTATAAATAGAAATATGCTTCATACTCTGAACCCGAGTCAAAATAAACCGAATAATGCGGACTAAAATCTGATATAATTTTAAAATAGAAAATCCAAATAATTCAATGCAAATCGAATAATGAATGCTTACGCGTTTGGCTACTAGCAAATTTGGCCTGAACATTCCTCCGATCCCGGAATATTATCCGGTGAAAGGAGACGATGAACAAAAATCTTTTTCCCGTCTGAGGCTAATAGCAAAATGGTTCTTCTCGTGAGATGACATTAGATATGGTGCAATCACTAATCAATTGCTTCTCTCTAAATAAAATATTTAACTCTTTATTCAATTGATATGTTTAGACTTTTTTTATATGTTTAAAGACTTTTGTTAGGAGAATTTATTGGTTGTACAAAAACAGTTTTGACTTCTAATTGACTCCATTTCTTGTTTTGTTCTTTCAAGATTAAGGTCCGATTGACTTTTTCACTTTTAATGTTGTGAAGGCGTACATATATTTAGAGGTTTTAAAAGTTTATCTCTCTACAATCACACTTTGTTGTCCTAAAATTATTTAAATTAGGTAGTTGCTCCGTGTCATGTGCGGGGATAAAAAAATTCTAAATTTAATGACAAATTAACGTTGTTTATTGTAAAATTTACACATTTTTAAATTTATTTAAGTTACCATATGTATAGTCTCAAGGTATTAATATATTTATGAATATGTATGTATAGACTAATCTATATGTCTAATAGGAGTTTATCTTGAAACAAATGTGTTTTGGCAAAAAGACATCTTGTATGGATGATCTGTACTCTTGTAAGCACCAACTATTTGACCAACAACAAAATTTTGAAACATCTTTGTCTCCCATTTTTATTAAGAGACGTTCAAAATGTGACCAATGTTGTTTCTTAATGGTTGCACCGATTTTTGTCTCATGTAAATTAATTAGAAGATGTTATTAGATATCTATAATGAAAACAATAACGAATATAAATAATACATGTTTAAAACTTACGTGAATGTCACAAATAATGTGTTCCAAAGTTTCTCCATAAGGAGTAACTTGCTTCCACAATCGAATGATCTTTGCAACGATCTTCCATGTTGACTTGTAAGGTTTTAGTTTGGAAACTTTATTTTCTTGAACCATGATTAACCTTATTCTTCTTCTGTTTTGAGTGTTTTGATGCTTTGGAATGTAGAGTTGGCTACATCTTTATATAGCGGATAGCGTACTTGATATTAGAGAATATTCAGGACATTTTAAAACGTAAAAAAGGAATCGTATAAAATTTTTTGTTAGCGATTCTAAAAAATGAGATCAAAATGTGATCACATTAACTACAAATCGAATGAGTATTCCGGATTTTGCTCACAATTTAAACAAAATGAAATCACATTAAATACATAAATATCAAGCTTACCATATAATCTTGTGGTTGAGAAATTATAAAAATAATAAACCCACATACTATTGTTAATTACCTAAACTATTTAATATTAATAAAATAATGATATCTTACTTACCTAAAAGGTTTAGGTCGATATTCTTGATAACAACACAATCGAAAAACTACCAAATAAATATCTGGTATGATTTAGTTATACGAAATGTGATTTAATTGTAAATCAAATCTTATTTAATTACATCTTAAATCTAATTGGCTAATACAATCCGAAAATCCTCTCTGGTTGATAACTCAGCTTCGGAATTCAAATTTTTTAATACAATATGAAAATATTGTAAAATAATTTTTATCAAAATATTTTAAATTGAAGTATTTATAAATTTTTATATTTTTTATTTAGAAAATTTAAATGAAAATTGAAACATTAAATAATTTGATTTCGGTTCATTTTTAACCAAAAGAAACCAAAACTAAAGAATGTAAAATAAATTATGTTTAATTTGGTTCAAAACATTTTTGAACCAAAAAATAATTACTATTTGATTCAATTTATTAAAACCGAACACATTCGAAATGTGAAGAAAGATGATTTGCAATTGAGCATGAGAGCTCTATTTTATACTGTAATTTTATTGTTCTTCTATACTTTCACAACGGTTGTGGGACAAAATAAGCACCACTTTAAATATCTTATGCAAATCAGTTTATATTTAAAAATAATTCAAATTAAATATTCATTGTTTAGATTTATGTATCATATCATTTAGTATCTTAAATGTTATGGATCGTAATTAATGTCACCATTAAATATAAAAAATTTTAAGCTTTTTTCATTGGTTAATAACTCCCCAAATCGCTCTAAGCTTGACAACTTAGCTTAGGGATTCAAAATTTTTTCTCTCTGTCTCCTCAATTAATATATATATAGATATAGATACCTAAAAACACTCAAAATCTAAATTTTCCTTTTTTACTTTTGCTACGTGAATTTTTCTAAAAGCAAAAAAAAATATGAATTTTCATTTTGTTTTAAAGTCATAACCGTAATAGTAACAATTCAAAATGCTACGGTCAAAATTTTTAAACTGTTTAAGGTGAAAGTCTTAACCAATCATCTTCTAAATTCTTTTGATATGATTTTTTACCACATTATTTTAAACATGGTGAAAATCTTGAGTAAATAAAGGGATACAACTTCAGTTTACAAGAAGCTTTTTGGTTCTGTTTTAAAACTTCTATAATCAAGGAAAAAGGTTCATTCTTTAAAAAGACGGAAACGATGGACCAACTCCTATATGGCGATAAAGATAGACATATCTAAGGCCTATGATCGACTAGAATGGCGATTTGTTCAAGACATCATGAACCACATGGGATTTGACCATCGATGGAATGCATGGATTATGGAATGTGTAGCTTAGGTCTCTTTATCTACTCTCATTAATGGCCAACCAACTGGTTGGATCAAACCTGGAAGGGGCATAAGACAAGGTGATCCGCTATCGCCATTTGTATATATTATGTGCTCTGAAGTTTTATCACATTTACTCTCAGCGGCTGCAATATCCGATAAACTAAAAGGGATGAAGATTAGCGGTTTTGGACCAACAATTAGTCATCTTATGTTTGCGGATGATGCACTCTTATTCTGTCACGCCCACCCTCGTTCTTACAGGGTAGTTAAAGATATATTAACACTATATGAAAGAGTATCAAGATAGGCTATTAATATGCATAAATCAACCATCACTTTTGGAGCCAGAGTAAAACCTAAAATCAAGACACGGCTATGACATTTGCTTAACATCCATAATGATGATGGGAATCAAAAATATCTAGGTCTCCCTAAGAAAATAGGTCGCAAGAAAAAGAAATCTTTGACTACACCATTGATAGGGTGAAACAAAGAACACAAAATTGGACTAATCGTTTTTTTTATCTGAAGCGGGTAAGGAGATCCTAATCATGGTGGCTATGTCACTTCCTGTATATACTATGAATGTTCTCAAACTCCCCAAAAGAATATGTGATGAGCTGAATATGCCAATATCAAACTTATAAGGGAACAAAGACTCTGGCCATAGAGGTATGCATTGGGTAGCTTGGAAAAGATTGAGTCTACTAAAGAAAGAAGGAGGATTAGGTTCTCGGGATATATTAATTTTTAATCACGCTGCTTGCCAAACAAGCTTGGCGAATTCTCCAATCACCAAATAGCTTAGTCTCACGGGTTTTAAAGGATCGTTATTTTCCCTCAACAAATATTCTTCATGCCGCTGTTGCATATAAACCATCATTTATCTGGAGATCTCTTCTACATGGATGTGAACTTCTGAATAAAGGAATGCGACACTTGACTGGAAGTGGCCAGGATACAGATTTATGGACAGAACCATGGCTCTACACACCACCACCCCCCACGGCCTCCTCGCATGAGGGATAATGTCACCAATTCTTTAAGATGGGTTTCTGATTTAATGGTCCCAAATACTTCTATGTGGGATTACCAGAAGATTGCGAATTCGATACACCCTGAGGACATTCCAGAAATCCTTAAGATAAGACTAAGAAAACAACCTCATCACGATTTGTTAGGTTGGCACTATAATACTTCAGGTCTGTATATAGTTAAATCCGGATATTGGCTAGCCAAACAATTACAGAATGAGGAAGAAGCGATTGCACCACCACCAGGATTGATCGAATTCAAAGAAGCCATATGGAAGTTACGTACAGTCCCTAAACTAAAACACTTTTTATGGCGGATCTTGTCAAATGCATTACCAGTAGGAACTATCCTTGAACAACGACACATCACTAGGGATACTCAATGTCGTCGATGTTGCAAAGATACTGAATCTATGGCTCATTTATTCTTTAATTGTGAGTATGTACAACCTATGTGGAGAGCTTCATCAATCGGTTTAAATGCCATCATTGATCCCACAACTACTTTTGAAGAGAAGATTAGAGCAATATTGTTAATTCATCAAGACTTTAATCTTTCTTTACATTCTCGGCACCTCCCGATTTGGCTATTGTGGAGAATCTGGAAGAGGTGCAATGCGCTTGTTTACGCATAATAACATAGCTCTTGGAGACAAGATCTACGGAAAGCAAATGAAGATGCTGAAGAAGGATCAATTCCAAGTTGATTGTGGAACATGAAGGCCGAAAAAGAGCAAAGATAAATCGTGGCACAATACCTTCATTATGGAAACGCCCACCACTACAGTATTTCAAATGCAACTATGATTCAGGAATGAGAGCAAACCAACCATCGACAACTGCTTGGATTCTACGTGATTCAGATGGCTTCTATATGGAGGCGGCGTTGAGTCAGAGTGATATGTGTATGTCTTCACTTGAGAGTGAATTACAAGCTCTTTTAATTGCAATGCAACATACCTGGTCTCGGGGATATCGAAGAGTAATTTCTGAAGGAGATAATCAAATGCTACTTAAATTGATCACAGACGAAGACTCCAATTTCCAAGTACATAATCTTGTAAGATAGATCAAATGGTAGCAAAGAAGATTTGAGGAGGTCGTTTTTATTTGGACTCCAAGGAATAATAATCAAACAACAGATTCTCTTCTACAACATTATACTTTTACTGTGAACTTTGTTAAACTATTCTATGTACATGATTGTATTGTACAACGACTTCATAAGAATTTTATATCCTCTAGCAAATAACAAGATCAAAGTTTCTAAAAAACGACCCGCAGTGTTCAATGAAAAGAGAAAACGACACGACGTTCCTCATAAGCACCTTTATATATAGGGGTCGATTGTTTAGAACTGTAAATACTGTTGCTGTGAGGACTTTAAAATAAAAGATTGCTTTTAAAATTTTTCCTGTAAAATAAAAGGCTATGAGAAAGACTTTTAAAACTTTTAAATTATGATTGGAAAACTTTAAACTTTAAAAACTGTAAAAAAAAAAAAGTTAAAAAGTAAAGTAAAACACCAATCACCCTCGCTTCAAACAGCTCTCTGCTTTGTAAATCCATTTTCCTTAGCACTGCAAGTTTCCTCCATTGATGATGGATCCCTCCGTTCTCGAGTTCCTCGAAGAAGACCAAGTTAGGCCACTCTCGATTTCACTTTCGTATCTTTTACCCTCTTGCTCTGTAGATGGCCAGAGCATCTTGATTTTGATTTTTCCGGCTAAATTGTGTTCGTTAGGATGAATCTATGGGTTCGGAAGATGAAGTAAACACGATCCATTCAGATGTCGAAGGTTCGTTGTAAACACTAATTTCACTTTTTTGCTTTAACTGCTGAAAGTTTAAAAGGGGAAATGTTTTTTTTCCCCTTTGAATACATTGTCAAATTCAATTAGGTTTCTTGAATGATTTAGATGCAGGAGCATCAAAATTCTACAATTCAACTTTGGTTTTTGAGCTGGACATCAGTTGTAGAGTAACCCGTGATCTGTGGAGGAGTATATCTTTGGATATGAAAGTTTCAGAATCATTTGCAATAATAGAAATGCTAGTTCATATAACAGACATTGTATTGTATTTCTGAAGGAGAAAACCATTCTTCAAGTCCTGCAACATTGCGTAATGGTGTTGGAGGCGCTAATACTAATCTCCTTCGGCAGCATACCCTTGAGATTACATGGATGAAAGAGGAAAAACCATCTGTTTTAGTCGATCAAAACCAAGAGCTAATGCAAGAAAATGAATCTCATCGTCAGCAAAACCCGCCTCAAGACCATTTTCTGCCAGTACCAGGTCAACTCTGGGAGAATCCTTCCTGTGTCCCTCAATCAAGTAACTTGCCGTCTGTAAACAAGCCTACTGGTAATGAACCAGAAAGACCGCAACCTCAGTATTTGAAACAGCAAAAGACGAGTACTCGACAAGTTCATGGGTTAGAATATCCTATTGGCCCTGTGAAACATGGTCGTGGGGTAGCGCCAATTTTGCATTTGGTTCGTAACTTGATAGCCCGAGTTGATAAAGATAAAGGGATACAGCTTCTAACACTGTATTCTAAATTCAAGGTGTGGCTTTACATCCATGAAATGACTTGGAAACTCTTATCCAAGACTCAAATCTCAATACATTACTTTCCTGTTTCATTTTTTTTTTTTGCAGAGAAACGAAATTACAAATAAAGGGTTATTACGACAGATGAGGGACATTGTCGGTGATCAGATGGTCAGATTGGCAACTAGGAAAGCGCAATCGTTTCAGCCGGTATGACCCTTTCGCATTAACGTTGTGTAATTATTAATAAGATAACAAGTTTGTCATTTCATTTCATGCTGGTTTGGTCTTCATGATCTCATTGGTCACAATAGAACCTTGCAATTTTGTTAGCTTTTATAAGTACTTCAATGATTTTCATTTAGATGTCTTTGGGAACTTCATGATTTCCAGGGGACGGACATGGCAAACAATTGGAATGTGGAATCAATTGGAGGGCCAACCAAGTCTACAATAAACTTGATGACAGGTCCCAAGTTTGAGAGTCCAACTTCTGTAAATGGTGAAAGTAGGGATCATGGTGGCTCTATATCCCACTACCAAAACAACACATCCTTGCCTCTATATTCTGCTCCTTTGCAAGTATCAGTCACCAAGGACCAGACAGTGGCCCCTCCTTTGTCATCAGTGGTCCATGTGAAGCATCAAAGTGTTGACCAGGCACATAAGCCTCGTTCTTTGGTGCAGCAAGCCGTATCTAATGTTCCAGTGAAACAGAACAATGGTAAACGAAGGAGGTCAATTGATGACTTGGAGAAGCAGCCTTCCAATATGGGTTTATCCATATCTACCACCCATGCAAGCTTTGGTCCTCCTTCAATGACGACACAGATGGACTCTAACGCAATGGTAACAAATGCGATTTGATTGATCTTCTCTTTAAGTTCATAATACGGCCATAACTCTTCAACAGATGTTGCGTTTGGTTTCTTGACCACCCTGGCTCCCGTTTGTCCTTGTTTTAGCTTTGAACTTTGGTTGTTAAGAGTAAATGGAATATCCATCTAACGGAAAATTGTTTTTTGTGTACTCGTCAGGTTAGATGGCCTGCCTCGTCTGGGACCACTCCTGCAGGAGCTAATGTTAGGATGACACCTAAAACGCCTTATGTTGGTCAGAAGAAACCTTTTGAGACAGTAGATTCTTCTTTTTCACCCTTGAGGTAACAAAGCTGACTGGTTTTGAGGAAAGAGGGGCAACTTACAGTGTTCCGAAATTACTCTTTTTTTTAGTTCCCTTGATAACCTCCTTATCTACTTATTTATTTGCAACTTATCGTTGAAGTCTTAAGAGTATGGGCTAACTTACAGAAAGAAGCAAAAACTATGTGGGACTTCTTTAAAGCAAAGTATCAAACAGTTAAATGATGTCACTGCAGTCAGCGGCATCAATCTCAGAGTATGTTCTCTGGTAGCGGCACTTCTCAATTTGAACTTGGATAAGAAGAAACAACTAAATCAAATTTTTTTTCTGCATATGTTCTAGGATGAGGAAGAACAGTTATTACTTTCTAGGCCACAAAAGAAAAGTTGTGTTACTAAAGCATCTCGAGGAGTTGTGCTTGAAGAGGAAGAAAGAACGGTTTTGCAGAAAATTCCACTAAAGAGAAAGCTGGCAGAAATTAGTTGGGTTTTCAACTCATCTCATAGCTGTTCATTAGAGATTTACTTCGAATCACGTGGAGAAGAAGTTTATACATGCTTTCATATATATGACAGCGGCCAAAAAGTGGTCTAAAGCATATAAAGGATGATGTCGTGTGGTGCTTGTCATTGGTAAGATGTCAACATTTATGGGAATAATTAGCCTACGGTTTATCTTCTTGGTTCTTTATATTTTCATGGCTTTGCGCATTCAGTGCGTGGAAGAGCGGATGCGTGGACTATTGTATAATGCAATCCGAATGTCAAAGCAGGTCAGCCTATGTTTTTCTCCAGCCTTCTTGAACCTCATGCTGTCTTAATCGTTCTGAAGTCAGAAAACCTTTTGTAGCGTAATAATACTGAGCAGTGTAGGAGTCAGACTTGTGTCGTGTTTGATATTCGGAAACAAATTAATGATATGAATCAGAAGGTGAAAGAGGAACAGGAAAGGCAACATGGTGGAGAAGAACAGGTAAAAGTTTTTCCTGAGCTCAATAGAATATTATGTTTCCAGTAATAAACAATATTGTCTGGTTTTTATTTCATTTTT
Source organism: Anastatica hierochuntica (assembly GCA_900406275.1). Classification (NCBI taxonomy): domain Eukaryota; kingdom Viridiplantae; phylum Streptophyta; class Magnoliopsida; order Brassicales; family Brassicaceae; genus Anastatica; species Anastatica hierochuntica. The sequence goes on along the minus strand of OVAN01008831.1, from coordinate 6,127 downwards.
CTTGATGCAGAATGAAGAAAATCATACTGGAAAAGAAGACAACCTTTCGGAACAAGTGAAGGTATTTGGAAATTGAGCCAAGTACAGAAAACCTTTGCACATAGATATGTAAATTGTACACTGAAAGTGGTTTTAAGGATAATATGTCAGGCAAAGAAGGAGGATGGAGATAAAACGAGAGCTAAGGCTGCAAATGTTGCTGCTCTTGCAGCGGCTAGAGGAAATGATTCGTTTTTAAAATGGAAACTTATGGCAGAAGCACGTAAGAAACCTTCTTCAAAGAAACTTTACGGTGAAATTGGTGAGTCTGGTTTTATGATCTGAAAAAGTATAATCTCAGTTCTGTTGCTGCACTGGTTAATCAATTATTTCTCTTGCTTGTGGCTATGTGTTCTTATGACTGTTTCTGATTTGGAGTTTGTTTTGCAGGGAGTACAAGAATTGGGAAGAAGCAAGGTTTAACAAAAGCAGTCCGGTCAATCTCTGCGAAGGATGTGATTGATGTGATGGAAATGGAGTCTCAGATGTCCAAATCGACGCTATTGTATCGATTATACAATAGAATCTGCTCAGATGTTTGAACCCGAGAGAAGACATTGGAATCCTTTTAAAACACTTTTTGTTTTCTTATTCCATTAGAAAGTGATATACCATTACAAACTCCTAAGCATGACCAAGATGCTAAGTACATCTTTATTCTTCTTCCTTAATTTTTCTATATGACCTAAAGAAAGCTACTTGCTTCTTTTTTTCTCTAGTTTTTGCCTGACTCCTTCTTCATGTTGGCTCCACTGTGTCCATATCCTCCGCCGCCGCCACCACCAGCACCAGCACCGCATGAACCACCACATCCACCACCAATGATGACTCCACCACCAATACCACCAGACCCGTATCCTGAACCGCCTCCACCATTGCCTCCATCCCAACCAAAACCACCACCGGACCCATACCCGCCGCCGCCACCACCACCAATCACAACACCACCTCCTCCCGGCCCGTATCCACCATAGCCAGGGCCGCCTCCTCCATAAGCGCCAGCTGTGAGTTCACCCTTAAACCCGGTAACGTGTATGTTACTCTTTCCTAAATCACTGGAATGTGCTTCATTCTTCATGAAGGAACCTTCTCTTGTAGCCTCGCTAATCATATGACCAGTGAGGCATAGATACAAGGAAACAAGAAACCACAACATCACTCTGCTCATGATGGTTTACTTTGTGAAACAGATCTTTTTTATGTTTAGAATCAGAGAAAGTAGAAGGAGTAGTGATCTCTAATACACTGCAGCGCTATATATAACATTACATATATGGAGGCACATAATGCAAAGGTGTGATTGGTTAGTAAGCATGGAGGAGCCAGTGAAGGGAGGTGCTTATATGGTGACTCACCAAAAGAGGTAACTTTAGGTGATGGGTCTGATTCGCATGATCATAATAGTAGAGTGAGAGCAAGAATATAATATTTTGTACATTCACAGTTCAAATGCTCTATTCTGAACTTACCACGCATTGACACAGGTTCTGCTGTCTGAACAGTGAGTGTAATAGGAATCAGTATGGATTTTAAATAAATGAAATTAGAAAATGGAAAATGAGTATAACATGAATAGAAAAAATGAAAGATTGAAAGAAAGATATGAAAATCAAAATATGTATTTTGAAGACTTTCTTAAAATAAAAGATGAAAGATTTTAGAAATGTACGATGATATATTGTTTAAACATGATGACCAAAACATTTCTTTAAAACTAAAAACTTCTACCCTATTTGTTTGTAGGGTAGTTGTATAAAGATTATCATAGAAATCTCAGCATTCTTTTTGGGTTCTGTTCTCTTTACAGGCTATCTTAATTCACAACAACAACCAAGTGTTGGGTTCACTTCTCTTTACAAGCAATTTTAGATCACAAACATAACCAGTTGTTGTTAGGTCAACTGAAAAACACCCAAGGCAAAATTCTAGAGGTTGCACCTTCAAATAGCATTTGGGACGAGACCATATAACATGCTCCAGTCCCAAATTTGGATGATTACAGACCTTGTTCCAAAACCGTCAGACAAAGCAAATCCGTGGAACCAAAGACAAGCACAGGAGCATATGGGAGAGACGGACAGGAGTGATACAGTTCCATAATTAGAAACTGATCTAGAGAGTGAGGACAACAACTTTGGCAATGGGGTTTGTTTGTCTTGAACAAACAAACATAAGATGGTTGGCACGTGCCTGTAAGGAAAGGCACACGTGCTATCGATTAACGTTTCTTTTTCTCTCCTTCCCACCCAACGTTTTCATTTCTCGATTTTAATCTCTGTTTGCTTTCTGGGTCTCTCATCTTCAAACATTAAAAAAAAATCATCCCTTTAGGTTTTCTTCATCGATATGGCGACGAGCTTGGATCGCTGGGAAAATGATCCTTTCTTCTCCGCTGCTGAAGAGGTTCAAGAATCTTCTGACAGGTTTCGCATTTTTAAATTCCTTCCTTCTCCCAATTTTTAGATCTGAAACCCGTCAATGTCGTTAGCTTTGATTCATTTGCAGGATGGAGTCAGCTTACAGAACATGGATCCATGGCCAACAAAGCTCTGAACATCTTCACAGGGACCTTCAAGCCGCTCTCGGAACCACCAAATGGCAGGTTCTCTTCTCTATTTCTATCTTCATACTCGGATCTAAAAAGTTATTTGATTGATTTCATCAAATTGAATCTGTTTCTTTGTTGCTGATAGTTAGACGAATTCCAACGAGCTGTTAAATCTAGCTATACCAATCGTTTGAGTGATGAAACTAGAGATAGGCATAGGGAGTTTGCTTTCGCTATGGAAAATAAAGTTGCTAAGATCGAGAGATCTCTTAAGGAAGCTGCTGATAATGATGGCAAAGGAACTCCGAGATGGGTTCGTTTAGACGAAGATGATCGAAATGAGCTTGCCCTTTTCTTGACTGGGCCGTCTGAATCCGAAAAGAATCAGCTTTCAACAAGCAACCATGGACATAGACGGGCAGCTAGTGCAGCTGTTGGAATAAATGCTTGGAACGTTGCGGTTAATGATGACGGTTCATTGAAGAAATCTTGTGATGAACCAGTTGTTCGACCTCCGCGGAAAGTGCCTAGCTTCTCTGGCTTCTTAAACCATATGGAACCTGGATCAAAAAACTGCTTTAGAAAGTGGAAGGCTTTGGATCGTCAAGGAGACTCTGATGCTGCTTTATTACCTATCCAAACTAATCAAGTAAGATCTCCAACCCGCATGATCTTTCGTCCTGCATTGCAAATCTTTTTACTAAAAGTCTAAAAGGCTTTTCGGGTTTCTCAGCAGATCATGAATGGATGCTTTGAAGAGGATTGTTACGAAAAGCAGCTTCATGGTTGGTATGGAGCTCTACGGAGGCAACTTCAACGGTCTCAGTATCGAATGCGATATAGTAAACCCATCCAAACTACAATTTGGATCCTTCTTTTACTTTTTCTTATTGGTAACACTTATGAAAACCGAATTAAGCATATTTAGATAGCAAAGCTTGCATCCGTTTTATGTTTTGAGATAACCTTTTTGTTCGTCATTGCAGTGGTAGTAGCAGTGCATACAATGTAGAAGCATGGCACGTTCGAGTTCATTCATTCTTCCGTGACTGATTGTTTACTGCCAAAAAGTTGAATCTGGCAATCTATATTTTTACTGTACAGTACTTCCATTGTTTTGTAATATATAGAAATGCATTTTCGATTCAATTATTTGAAACCAAGTTTCATCATGACATATTTTCTTACCACCGATTCGAGTAAACACTGAAGATTGGAATATCACGAACTCGAATGTTTTGTAATATAGAAATGCATAGCCGAATCGATTATTTGAAGTGGATTTCATTGAAATGCCGACTTTTGTTCTTTTACAGTCAATCCAAACAGAAATTTGTCTTTGTGATTTGGGACTGAAACCCGAGTATTGAAAGTTGAAAGCACACGAGACGAGGCTGCTGCTAAGTGCTTTTGGACATGTTTTCCACCTTAGCCTCCCGTTTATCAGTAGTCTCTAACTCGATGCCTTGAAATGTAAGTCTAGATGATCGGTAGTGACTCCCAAAGGCAGTCCCGAAACCCCAACCAAGGCCTAAACCCACCCCGCAGCCGCCACCTTTAACAAATATGCATGAATTAGGAATCAAAGTGTGTGAAGGATGCAGAAAGCGGATGTTTAAAATGCTTACCTGCGCCAATCCCTAAAACATTCAAAGGCATTCCTACAAAGAAAGCAACAAAATATCTCCATTTCAGTATTAGATAGCATAGGAATCCATCAGACAACCATTAGCCATTTGAGTGTGATGATATATGTATGAGATAAGCACATAAAGATACTACTGAAGACATCGATCACAAAACAACACAGCCAACATTGAATCAGGAACATTTAAATCTATAATTCAAAATTAATTTCAAAGTAAAGTAGAGAAATTTCGAGAGAGGAAGTTGTGAACGAACCTCCAAAACCCCAACCAACTCCAAATCCACAGCCAACACCAAACCCTAGAAGATTCAATTATGATAAGCGACTTGCGAAATTGAATCAGAAAGGGAGAAAAAGGGGGGAGATTTTGAATTGGGCATTACCGAATCCAACACCGACTCCAGTGAAGTCGGAGAGCACCATGATCTTCAAAAGAGAGAGGAAATAATTTAAAAATCGATAAGAGACAAAGAGAAGAAATGAGAATCTGAGTTGATTGTAAACACCTTTGGTTGTCGATGAATCTGGTGGATTTGCTCTTTCTTTACCTCTTTCGCAATATAAATCCCAGGAGCTGAAAACAAGAAGAAGAAGAACTCTGAAATCTTCGGTTTTTACAAATGTTCTTTATCATGAACCGATTACTATCATTAACCGGTTAAAACTTACCAATTTATTCTTTTAAAGTTCTCAACCAACTGATGAACCGGTTAATGATAAAAGATACCATTTTTTAAAAACTTTGAATGATAACATTATCCAACTTGTCCTGTATGCAGTAGATTAGTTTGTCTGAAACACATGTTACCAATAAATAAAACTGTGAGACCCGGCCCAAAGGGGGTCCAAAACCAAAACCCAAAACCAAGCCCTAAACCCGACCCACCCGAGAACCCACCCGAATACCCGCCCGAAAAGTCTAAAGCTAAACCCTAACTCTCTCTTCTCTCCCACTCGACGCAAACATCACGAAAAAAAAAGAAAAAAAAAGGAGAAGTCGAGGAGATGTTTGCCGAGAGAGAGAAACGAGACGGCGGCCAAGCGGAGGTCGGAGGAGATCCGATGGTGGCGGCGATGGACTCGGCGGTGGTCGGGGATGGTGGTGAGGGCGTTGGCGTGGAGGAGAAGCCACACCGTTGAGAGATGGAGATGACTCGACGCTCGGGGAGCCGCGGTGGAGTGATCATGGCGGGGGAGGAGACCGGAGATGGAGGAGAGGAAGGAGGAGGCGTCGGAGGTGGTTGTGACGCCGGAAACGACTCCGGGGAGTCCAAGAGCCACGGTGATGGAGCGTGGCGATGGATCCGAGGGGTTTCGACGGTGGATCGCGGGCCATGGAGCGTCGGGGATGGTCGCGGGGGCCCGGTGAGTGTTCACGGCGTTCGGAGGAGGCGCTGTGGTGGTCGGAGAGGCCGCGACGGCGTCGGGGTTGGTGGAGAACCGTGCGGCCGTGGGTGATGGCACGGGAAACGGTGCGATCGCGGGCTCCGGTGGCGGCATGCAGGTGATCGGAGGCCTCGGTGGTAGCGTGGTGGCTCCAGAGATGTCGTCGGGCGGTGGTGGAGCCGTGATTGTCGCCGTAGGCGGCGGTGATACCTCGGTGGTGGCGGAAACCCTCGATGGAGGTGGCTTGCGGCGCAAGTCGG
>OVAN01008830.1:1463-17682 GCA_900406275.1 Anastatica hierochuntica | reverse complement strand
GGATATCCAGGAGTTTGGTACTGACAGTATGGAGGTTCTGAGTATGACTGCGGAGCCTGATGACTTGCCAGCTTTTGCGACTGAGCTCCGGGAGTTTGAGCGTGTGAAGAGTGGCTTCCCGTCGTTTAAGTTGACTTATGTTTCACATGTATCGAATTCTAGAGCGGACAGGTTAGCTAGGCTAGCTAGGATTCAGTCGTCTATTTTTTCGTTTGTGGGTTGTTCTATTCCGGTGTGGCTTACTGCACCACCTCAAGTTTTTTGAGTAATAGAATGACTTTTCGTGTCAAAAAAAAAAAAAAACTATTTTTTTTCTTTGTCGTCACCTTTCTTTAACTATATTTATATACTAGATTAATACTCGTGCTACGCATCGAATTTTACCTTTAGAGTTATGTTAAACTAGAAGATTTTTCGCGCTATGCGCGGGTAAAACTTCATCTAACGAATAAAACAAAACGACTATAAATTTTTTACATATGAAGTTTTCAATCAAAAGAACATATATGNGGGCCCTAGCAAAAGTTTTTTCACACCAGAAAATCATGTCAACCGATTTTTTTCGTTTGATCGCAATTTCGTCGCAAAAGTTGCTAAGAAATTGCGACGAAACTAAAATAAGTCGCTACACAATAGCAAATTCGTCGCAAATTTGCGATTAAAACCTGTTCATCGCAATATCTACCTAATTTTCCGTTGTAATCGCTACTTCCTCGCAAAATTTGCGACGAAATTGCGACGAAACAACAGTCATTCGCTATATCGTAGCAATTCCCTCGCAAATTTGCGACGAAATTGCTATGTTGTGACGGATTTGCGACCAAGTTTTTTTCCATAGCGTTTTGGTCGCAATTTCGTCGCAATTTTCCGACCATAAAATTTCTTCGCAATTTTTCGTCGCAAATTCGCGTGTTTTCTTGTAGCATGTGAGAAAAAGTCTTAGTTTTATTAATTATTGAAGAACTAGAAGATTTTTCGCGCCATGCGCGGGTAAAATTTCATCTAACGAATAAAATAAAACGACAACAAATTTTTTACATATGAAGTTGTCAATCAAAAGAACATATCTAACGAATAAAATAACATATCATATTTCTGAATGCCAATTTTTTAAGACACTTCATATCAAATATATTAAAGATTATAAAACCAATATGAGGTACATTATTTTAATTTACTCAATACTTTAAAAATAACTAATATTTTATAAAATTTACATTANTTCTGAATGCCAATTTTTTAAGACACTTCATATCAAATATATTAAAGATTATAAAACCAATATGAGGTACATTATTTTAATTTACTCAATACTTTAAAAATAACTAATATTTTATAAAATTTATATTATTTTTTCTAAATATCATGTCATATTTTGTGTATAATATTCCATAGTTTGGTTTTTTTAAATTATGATGGTATAAAATTTTAGTCTTCAATATAGAAATAATATAATACGTACATATAGTTACAATAGATTCTTTTATGGATTAATTGGAACAAATTTGCAGTTTAAGGATTAAAATAGATTGTTCTTGCTTTAGATACATTTTTTACGGTTATGTTATCTAAATTTATTATCAAAGAAAAGTTTTTATCTCTGTAAATGAAACATGGGTTAGCATAAGTTTGAAATCTATATTTTAAAAAAAAATTAATTTATAATATTCTTAATTTGAATCAAAATCAATTTCTATATATATATNTGCAGTTTAAGGATTAAAATAGATTTTTCTTGCTTTAGATACATTATTTACGGTTATGTTATCTAAATTTGTTATCAAAGAAAAGTTTCCATCTCTGTAAATGAAACATGGGTTAGCATAAGTTTGAAATCCATATTTGTAAAAAAATTTAATTTAAAATATTTTTAATTTGAATCAAAAGCAATTGCTATATATATGTATTAATTATAATTTTAGGATAAATATTTAAGTAATGCACGTATTTCATTCTAATTTTATTTAAGTTGTCAAATTTAATATTGGTTTTAGTAAACTGTTGGAACTTTTTAAAATTATATATTGTTAACTAACTCCAAAATAAAAGGATTGACAAAATAATAATTAAAACTATTAATTAATATAAAACCAATCAAATGTTAAAAAACTGCCATGTCATAATTTTTAGGTTGAAACTCATTTCGGTAACGACACGTGTCTTAGTAACTTCCTAATTAATGTATAGGGGATATGTTTGCAAAGGTTGCTATTAAGTTTTTCTAGAAAAAATCTGATCCCTCTCCTTCAGCTCCTCCTCCTTTTATCCTCCTTCTCCTAGTAACTGCTCCATTAATGGGCATTAATCTCTCTCATTTAATGTTGATTCTTCAGTTTAGATTCACCCTTCAATTTGAATTGCGCGGACCTCACTTCTTCTTTGCGCAGAAGACCAGTCTTCCCCTTAGCGGGCCTCAGTGGCCCATTAGCATCCCGGTTATTTAAGTGACTTCTGGATCGGTTTTCTCTTAACCTGGTATGATTGATACCACCTCCATCAATAGCCCCCCAGAGCTTGGCTTATGGAAGCTGGTTGGAGATCCCGGGATTATGATCTCGTGATTAGCTTCTCTTAAGGCAAGCGGATTATGGCTGGATCCGATTCAGAGTAAACCGATCCAAATTGCCTTAAATGAACCGGCAAATTGATTTGGAGATCTTTTTTAACGAGATTTCAGAAAGATTTGATTTGCTCGGTGGGTNAATCAAATGTTAAAAAACTGCCATGTCATAATTTTTAGGTTGAAACTCATTTTGGTGACGACACGTGTCTTAGTACCTTCCTAATTAATGTATAGGGGATGTTATTTTTGTTGATAATGTGCTTTGTATGTTTATTCACCTTTTATATTAAGTGTAATGAACCTTATATGTTTAAAAATATTATGATATATATATATATATATATATATGCTTAGATTATATAAATTACTTTTTGAATATTGTAAAATTTATTGAGTGTAAAAAATAAATAAGTTATGATAGTATATTTTGTCACTATTTTTTTCGTCTCTTGCTTTAATTTTGGTTGACATTGATGAAGTTAGAAAATTTTCAATTCTCATAATCGAATTTTAGAAATCTATTCATAAAATAATATTAAAATTTTGTTTGATTGTTTCAAATAATTATTGTTAAAATATTTCTCATTTATAGAATTCATAAAATTTATGGTAAAAGATTGTTTTCTTACTTAGATCAAAAAATATTGGAAAATATATCATTTGGATATTGATTGTTAAGTGTCGATAATATATCTTCATTGTTGAGTTAATATATTTTTTTAATCATTTGAGTATTATGTTTTTAGGTATTGATAAAAATAAATATTAGTATATCTTATGAATATACTAAAGGGTTTTAAATGTATAAAAAATTAAAATTTGTGAAGTTAATAGTTTAATATTTTTGGGAGAAAAATATAGAAAATTGTTGAACAATAGATTTATAATAATTTAATGTGAAGGATCAATATTCACTTAAACTACTTCTCAAATAATATATAAGGGATTATAATTGAATTGTGTTTTAAAATTTTAATTTATTTATTAAAGAATTGATAAACTCATACTCATGTTAAATAATTCTTCATACCTGGTATAACATTTATAATTCATGATATGATTTTTCTTTAAGATGATAGATGAGTTACAGTCCATTTCTTTTGTTCTTCACGATGGTTTCGTTAATCCAGTTTTAATATAACTTATCGTCTTACTAAAATAATTTTGGTGTTGTTTGGCTACAATGTTTAGTTATATTTAGTCAGCCCATGAATAAGGAATTATGTAAACAAAAATATTTATTTAGTGATTAAGTTAGTATAGAATCCGCGCTACACACATATTTTTTTTATGAAATTTGTTTATTATAATATAATATAATTTATATAACTTTAATATAATTATTTTATCTGTCTCCTTATATAATTTTCAAATTTCTTGTCAATTTCTTTTATCTGTTTGTGTTTCCAAAATATATACATTCTTTACGTTTTTTCAAATTTCAATATCGTAAAGCATTTTAATTTTGAATTTAGAGTTTTAAGTCTTTTTTTTTCATCAACCACACATTAAAGAAAATTTTCACAAATTGGGTAACCAATTAGGAGGATCAGAGTCTACAAAAACATAATCATGTAAGAAAATACGACAACTGCGGGCCACGCTATCTGCTTGGGTGTTCGTCACTCGTGGAATGAGGGATAGCTTGAAATCTGGAGAAAGTCCTTGAAGTCTTTGGAGTTCCTGGATGATCGTATAAAGTGCTGGCCAACCATCGAGATTTTATATTACATTTACGAGCTACGTACAATCCGTCTGGAAGAACTGACATCTTATACCGCGGTTGTGAAGCTCTGACATCGCCCAGAGTAAAGCTTCCATCTCCGAATGTAGTGGTGAAAGGCTCCGTCGTTGGCATTTCGCCCCCATCAAGATCACCTTTTCATCTCTATCTTTGCAGATCCAGCCAAGTCCAGAAGTTGGTCTTATTGTTTCCAGGACCCATCTACTTGGCAACATATGCCATCATAAATTGTTTGATCCACTAATGTCGTTTCTCCCTCAGAGGAGATCAAGATTTGTGCTTCTTTCCATGCCTTGCAGTCTGTCTCTGCATTTTTCAAAATTTTATCTGTATCCAATTGTACCCCTAGGAAAAATTTTTTATTTCTTGGTTTCCATAATAACCATAGTATCCATAGAAAAAGTTCATAACGTTCCTTATCATGAGTTCTCAAAGGATTCCGCCAGAAAAGGTAGTCCATATTTGTGTATATTGAGGATGTTGGAAAAGCCTCCGTTCTTCCGGATCCTTAAAAAAATTCCAAATCTCTCTAACCGATTCACACTCGAAAAAGAGGTGATTAATCGTTTCCTCAGCGGAGCTACAACGTTTACATGTTGTGACACATCGTACTCCCTTGTTTACAAGTTCTGTGGATACCGCTAAGCTCCCTGTAACTATTTGCCAGAGAAAATGTTGAATTTTCAGCGGGCACTTTGTTTTCCAACTAAATGCTTCAAGGCCTCCAAGCCTGGACCCCATCCATTATTATTTATCCGAGTTATCTCCACAGAATTGAGGATTTTTATCCCGATTTAACTGTATACTGATCCGATTTTGTATAGTGCCATATTAAACCATCATTTGTAATCGTACTACTGGGATTAATACCTCTTATCAATTCTATATCCTCATGATTAAAATACTCTTGTAATAGAGGCAAATGCCAATCTTTTGACATTGGGTTTATCAATTGAAAAACTTGTAATCTAGGATACCAAACACTACCCCGACCTCTCGCCGGACGTGGCTTAACATCTGGAATCCATGGATCATCCCAAATTGATGTATTAATCCCTGAACCTATACAAACCCTAACACCTTGTCGAAGCAAGGCCTGAGTTGAATAGATACTTTTCCAACCAAACGAGGGCGAATGAGGCTTTTTAGCTTTTAGAGGGTGAACCTTCCTAAAATATCGACCTCGTAGGACCCTAGCCACCAGTGACCCCGAAAACTGACTAAGCCTCCATAGTTGTTTGGCCAATAAGGTCGTATTGAAATCTTCTAGAGATTTGAAACCTAAGCCTCCACTCTCTTTAGGGATACATAACTTGTCCCATGTATGCCAATGGAGACCACGGTTACATCCATTGGAACTCCACCAGAATTTAGAGATAGTACTAGTTAACTTTTCTGTTAACTCTTTGGGGAGTTTGAAACATTAAATGACGTAATTGGATAGCGCAAGAGCGACTGATTTGATCAAAATCTCTTTGCCCCCTTTTGAAAGAAATTTGGATGACCATCCATTTACTCTTTCGTCTAGCCTTTCTCTGACATAACTAAAAACCTGGCTCTTAGATCCTCCCAAACTTTCGGGAATACCAAGATAAGTGCCCATACCACCTTCTTTTGTAATACCTAATATTGATTTCATCGACCCCTTAGTTTGCTCCGGGACATTCCTTCCGAACATCACCGAGGATTTATCAAAATTTATCACTTGCCTCGACGCCTTTCCATAATTTCTCAAAACCTCCAAAACAGCTTGACATTGGGAGCCTTCTGCCTTACAAAAGAACAGACTGTCATCAGCAAATAAGAGGTGTGAGATTGGTGGACTATGATGGGCTATTTGGACGCCTGTTATAGCACTCTCAAGCACTTTCCGATTTATATTTGCAATCAAAACTTCCGTAAAAATGATAAAAAAGGTACGGTGATAGAGGATCACCTTGTCTTAACCCTCTTTGTGGAACTATGTTCCCCGTAGGTCACCCATAAAAAAGAATTTTGTATGAAACCGTCCGAACACACCACATTAACCAAGAAATCCAAACCTTGTCGAATCCAAGTTTCTACAACACTGCCTCCACAAAAGATCATTTGATCTGATCATAAGCTTTATTCATGTCTGTCTTAATGGCCATGAACTCATGGCGACAGCTACGGTTAGTTTGTAGACCATGAAACATTTTCTGGGCGATCAGAATATTATCTGTAATTAATCTTCCCGAAACAAAAGCCGATTGTGTCTCCGAAATGACCATAGGAAGGATCTTTTTTAACCTCAGACACAATATCTTAGATATAATTTTATAAGCCAAGTTACGTAAACTGATTGGTCTCAGCTCTGACATCCTCGTAGGTTGAGCCGTCTTAGGAATTAGACAAATATTAGTCGCATTAAGACAAGCGTCAAATTTCTCGGTTCTAAAGAATTCCCGGACTAACTTGACTGTATCCTCCTTCATAGTTCCCCAATATCGTTGATAGAACAGAGACGTCATCCCATCTGGACCTGGCGCTTTTTCAGGATGCATAGCAAAAAGTGCTGCCTTACTTCCGTCTCCGTGATTTCCTTAGTCAAAGTTTGGTTCATGGTATCTGAAATAATAGACTCGACATTTTCAAGGACCTGGGTAAAATTACCCGTTCCCGTAGGTTTGAATAAATCATTGAAATACTCAACCGCTATGTCTTCCATACCTTCCGCGGATTCTTCCCAAGCCCTGTTTGGTTTGAATAGTCCCGAGATTCGGTTCCTTGCCCTTCTTTGCTTGGTTGCGGCGTGAAAGAATTTTGTGTTTCTGTCACCCTCTTTTAACCATAGATTTCTACTCTTTTGTTTCCAAAATATTTCCTCATCCCTATATGCTTCCTGGAGTTTCCTTTTAATATCCACAATAATATCCGGAGGGACAGTGTCATCATTTTGAGCTTCCTCTAGCTTACTCTTCAGAGAATCAATCCTCTGCTTACCTGGTGGAACATTATTCTTTCGCCAACAAGATATAGAGTTCCGGCAATTATGAATTTTGTCCACAAAAGCTGAGATTCTAAAGTTCCTTGTGCGTTGCCAACCACTCTCAATAGCTTTTGTAAAGCCTTCCTTTCCTATCCATCTCTTGTCAAAACGAAAATTTTTGTAGTATTTTTCCTTTTTGTAATGAGATTTTAGCAATATTGGTTGATGGTCTGATCCTATTCTGGCAAGATATTCTACCTTGGAATGACCAAAGAAATTATGCCAATCCTCATTCCCAACTGCCCTATCCAGCTTACATCGGACATTTTGTTTATTTTGCGTTCTTTTCCATGAAAATTGGTCCCCTGCACACGGAAATTCTGTCATACCGCAATGCCTTAGCATCTCGTTAAAAGGTATGAAAGATGACGCCAGACTCATTTTACCCTCTTTTTCTCATGATTTCCAGTTAATTCATTAAGATCACCTATTATTAACCAAGCATTTGATCTACTTGTCCCTATTTCCATTAAATTGTCCCATACAAGTACCGATTTGCGGCCACAGGATCTCCATAAACAAAAGATATTGAAACCTTAAACCCGTAAATTGAAGCATTAACATCGATAATATGATTACTAGAAAACAAAACATCAAGCTTTATTTCATTATTATAAAAGATAGCGAGACCACCACTTAACCCAATAGGATCCACAGTGTACAAATTATTAAATCCAAACTCAACTTGAAATTTTTTAAAATAAAAAGAAGATCGCTTAGTTTCCGATAAGAAGACTATATCATGACTAAATTTATTCCATAGATCTCTCAATGTGTTAGGTGTCAAATCTCCTCCTAGACCCTGACAGTTCCAACTCATGATCTTCACGGATGTGCTGGTGGTTTCGGAAGAGTCATCATTCCTTTCTTAGATGTCTTGGGAAGCATCGTGCCCTTTGTACTTCCCTTAGTCTCACCACCCGAAATCTTAGTTCCTGCACCGTGAGAAAAAACAATTTAGAAACCTTTGAATCCTTTATAACTCTACCCGTGATATATCTACGCTTTCTCGGTGAAACCATTAGCATCATATTCATCTTCCTAAAACTTATTCCCTTAATTTCCCCTGGGCTTTTACTACCCTTAAGAAGATTATATTTTCTATTGTCCAAATTAATACCACTTAAACCAACAGCAATGCCATCAATATCTGGTTTAACAATAGATCCAGAATTTGTTTTACCTTCGTTACCAATTGGAGATGTAGAACTTATGTTTTCCACAGCAACAATAGTGTTTTCGGACACGTTCCCAAACTCATCAGACTTTGGCTCATCGACCTGTTCATTAGACCATAGCTCATACTCTAGCTCTTGTTCGAAAGCATCTAAATCATCATCATCTGCCGCTGGTAAGTTCGAACCATCATCATCTGCTCCCACCGTCTCCTCATTAACCATCTCACCCTCCTCAACGAGAAGATCATCATTTTCGATGATGTTCTCATCCATGATCACTTTTGTACTCCCATTCTCCTCATCATCAACCACTGCAACACCTTTTCCTTTGTCCAGAGATGATGATTCATTTGGCCTCTTCAATAACGACTCATGATCTCGACATGTTTCCGAAGCAATGGAATAAAGAGGCTTCGACCATGTTGTGTGCTTGCGCTTGAGCCCATAAGACGTATTGCCTTCCTTTATACAAATATCCTTGATAGAATTCTGATAACTTCCGCTCTTATAACTCTTTTGACGGACTAACCAATGATTCCCATTATTATCAGCCCTCTTCGAAACCACTTCAGCATAAGTCTCTCGGCCTTTTGGCTGATCCAGATTTTCTTTGTGTTTCCCATTTCTACCCCCTGTATCCTGGTCCAAACTATCTTTCATCTCCATATCTAAAGCTTGCTTAACCGGCAATCGACGCATACCGTCATGAACCATTCCATCCCGCAATGAGTTTCCGGCCTCGAAAGCTAACTGGTCCTGATTTTGTCGAGTCTCAGTCAACTCCGGACACCTAGAGAACTCGTGGGTCAACATATGACAATGCTTACAGAACCCGGAAAGCTTATCATACTTAAGGTCCACTGTGATTTCTTCACCATGTTCATAAGGTACCACCGCCTGAAAGATGAGAGGTTTTAATTCGTCCACAGTCACTAAGACGCTTCCAGAATTCTCATCATAATCCTTAACCTCCCCAATGGCATTACCAACAGCACGGATTGTCGCTTCTTCCCACAAGTGCATTGGAATATCAACCACGGTGACCCAAAGTGTTATAGCCGATAGGTAAGAAGGCAACAACATTGGTTCCCGTATAACGATGGAGACCATCCATCCATCAAAATGGTATGGACCATAGCTTATGACATCCATCAGGTCCCGTTCATGTTGGAAAGTAAACTGAAACTTTCCGTTTCCCAATTCTTCGCCTTCTACTTTACCTTCAAGCTTCCATATTTTTGGAAGGTTTGCCATTAAACTATCCATCCTCTGGATATCTGGGTTCATTAGCCTGCCTATTAGAGTCAGAGAAAACTGCTTCACTCTGTGGGCTATACCAGCCG
This sequence comes from Anastatica hierochuntica, assembly GCA_900406275.1. Classification (NCBI taxonomy): domain Eukaryota; kingdom Viridiplantae; phylum Streptophyta; class Magnoliopsida; order Brassicales; family Brassicaceae; genus Anastatica; species Anastatica hierochuntica. The sequence continues at coordinate 7,844 of OVAN01008830.1, read as the reverse complement.
CTTACAACCTCGGTTCGGACCAAAGCTTTGCCTTTTGTAAACCCCCAACTTAGCCATTTTTCTTTTCCTTAAAGCTACCTACCACAAACCAGACCGTAGTCGACAAACAGAGATAAAGTCACAGGAGATAGAGAGAAATAGACTATCAACAACCAAGACCAAAACCTGAGTTTTATGACTGTGAATATCGAGACCCGGCTCTAACGAATATATACTATCGCTGAGCTCTTCAAAGAGATACGTAGAGGATCTTAACCAATAATGAGGAGATTGAGACCTTTGATCCGAAATCCCATATGATTCGGCTGCCATCAATCTGATACCATAATACAATGCCCCAATCTTCTCCTGATTTCCTCCTCCCAAACCTAAACTCCCACTTTCCATATCCATCTGCAAACATAGAAAGAGCAGATCCTGGAACCACATCATATCCGCTTCTCTAATCAACTCCCTTCCCCAAATAAGAGAGATGATACATATCCTTATCTCTTGTCTAAATATCCCCATCCGATTTGATACTTGTGAATCTCTCTGGATCGGACATGAACTGTCGTGGATCTGACACCTTTTTGTCAATCTTTTCAATGATTCAGCCTTCCCTAAATCTCGATAGATCCCATTACGGAAAAGATGGTCCAAAACGTCCCTGATTTCTTAGAATTATCATCTTCTCTCTGACAATCGTCCACCCCTCTCTCAGCCGAGCCCAAAATGAATTCCCAATACCAGCCTTTGTCGGATCGAGAAATATCTCCTCCATTAAACCCTCGCAAGACACCCAAAGAGCTTTCATCCTCCAAAAACCTCCACCACTCTGTCGTTCGGACCAGTAAACCGGAACCACCGGCCACCGGCGGCCCTAGATCTTGATCGCAAATATACGTCATCGATTGGAACTCAAAGTTGTCATTTTAATCGCCCTAGATCTTGATTCTTGTTGAGAGTGTTTTTTAATTATGAGTTTTAAGTCTTTTATGTACTTAATCTCTATATTATTAAAAGGGAAACATTGATTAGAAACTAACCTTAGCTTGATGTGTGATTTACAAATGTGCCATTAGAGATAAAAAAAAATATAATTAATTAAAAAATGAGATATAACACGGGTAGTTTAGGAATATTATCATCTATTATTCGATTTATTTTATATTTAAAACTAAAACGTTTAAAACAGATTAGATATTAGATTTATTTAACCAAATATACAGTTAATCGAATATACTCAGTTCAATCGAATATAATTATTTAGTAAATCGAATATACTTATTTAGTAAATCCAATCTAAACTAAACCAAATATCTTAAGATTTAATTGTACGCATAAACTATTATAAATTCATTCCTCATGCACGCATAAGAAATATAAGTTTCGATTACAAACTAAACATTCATCAATCCTCTTAAACAATGGCACAACAAAACAAAGTCACTCCTCTGAAAAGTTTAAAACCATTTAAAACAACCTGGAGAGTCGAGGTCAAGATCTTGCATTCCTGGAGACAATTTCCTGGACAAATTGGTGAATCGATCGACTTAGTTCTTGCTGATGAAAATGTAAGAGTTAATTTTTATTTATTTACATCTTTCGTTATATTTCGTCTTAGTGTTATATTAACAATTTATAATTGTTTCACAGGGAACTCTTATTCATGCTTCAATAAAGAAGCCTCAAATGTTAATATTTCAAAAATCTTTATCTGTCTGTGAATGGAGAATTATTGAAAATTTTTCTCTTACGAAACCATCCGGCCAGTTTAGGCCAACAATGCATGATTTCAAGATGACTTTTATGAACATCACTACTATTAGCCGATGTCAACCAAAATCTAATGACATATTTTTGAAGTTGTCTAATTTTAAAGATGTTCTGAATGGCTCGCTGAATGCTTATTATTTGATAGGTACACTTCTTCGGTATACACTAATTACATAGCGTATTTTAAAAAGTTTTATTTAATATTTTCATCTCTTATTTATGTATGATTATTAATTAAATTTTTATATTTTGTTTTTCAAGACATTGTTGGACAGGTGATAAATGTTGGCGAGATGAAAGAACTTGAAGTTAATCAAAAAAACACTAAAAAACTGGAATTTGAAATCAGAGATACCAGGTATTCAACATAAGTAAATGTATTGACTTATGTTTATATTTCGGTTATTTAATTTGAATTTTTTAAAAAAATTATCAGTGATGAGCGATTATCATGTTCCTTGTGGGGTAATTATGCTGACTTGGTCTTTGATGTTGTTAGCAAATATAACAATGACAAAGTAATTGTTCTTCTCCGATTTGCTAAGATTAATAATTTCAGAGGTAAAGAACTAAAATCTTCTGATTAATTATTATGCGGATTAATTATTATTTTAAATATCTAAATTTTTCAAGTTGTTAATATTATCGATAATAATGTAAAAATTTACATGTTGATAATGCAGGTAATCTGCAAATTACTAATGCATTTGATACTTCTCAGATATTTATCAATCCCGATATCCCGGAGATTAACGCTTTCAAGGATCAGTAAGTATCTAAAACAAATATATTAATTAAACTTATATCTTGAGTATGAATAATATTATTTGTTTTATTTTTAAATTTATAAGATTACCAAATGATGGAATGTGTTTAACAACACTTGAGAACAAACCGACTCGTGATTTGGTTTTATTCAAAGAGGATTATTTTGATCAGTTTCCAATCATAACAATTCGGGAGTTGATTGATTCAACTGAGGTTTGTTTTATCTATATTGTATAATATTAATTTAATTATATTTATTATAATATTTATTATAATGTTAGTATAAATGTTTCATATGCTCACTATTGTGTTTAATTCTCTATGATCTTAGGTTGGCAAATGCAAAATATCATGCACTATACGTGCTATTGATACGGATTGGGCATGGTATTATCTCTGCTGCCGAAAGTGTGATAAAATTGTTTTCAGGGTACCGAAAAAAGAGGATGAACCTCAGTCCAAATCTAGAGTTGACAAATTTTGGTGTGAAAGGTGTGGAAAAAATGTGTCAAACATTGTTCCAAGGTATTTTATATGACTAAATTGATCAATCCTGCTAGATTTTTGATCCGCGAGGATCAAACTCATTTCAATAAATTACTATTATCTTGATTCATTTCCAGGTTTAAACTTCATGTAAATGTCATGGACCAGACTTGTGAAACAAAATGTATTTTGTTTGACAAACCTGCCATGGATATTGTTTGTCAATCTGCATCTGATATCTTGGATGGCAAATTCGATGAGGTTATTATTTGATTTGCATAAGTGTAGTAATACTTATGTTAACATTTTAACTTTATCTATATAAAATAACTTTTTGAATTAATAAACAGATAGAGGATCCGAGTTCATTGCCTCTTGCTCTTACTGAATTGGTTGGAAAGAGTTTTCAATTTGTTGTGAATGTTGAAAAGGGAAATTTGTTCCGGGGAAATGATACTTTCAAGGTGTCTAAGGTGTGCTTAGACGAAGGTGGTCATATTTGCTCAGAGGAGGATTCAGAGTTTCAGTCTAATTGCAGTGCTATTGGTTCTGTTGACCAGGTTCCAAATACTACAATACAATACATAAACTATAACATATTGACTTTATTAGTTTCCATGTAACATTTATCTAATTTTGTAATTTTTAGCAGGAACAGTTAATGTTGACTAATACCAGTTCAGATCAATCAGAGTGTTTTTCAACTCCACAATCAAATTCTTCCAAACGCAAAGATCAATTGGAGTTTGGAAGGGAGAGTGAGTCATCATCCACTAAGAAGCATTGTGGGGAAGAAAACAGATATGAAGAACTTAAGGAGTGATCTATATGTTTTTTTATTGGTCTGTTTTGTTATAATAATTGACAATGAGTTTATTTTGCAATTCTATTCCATCTTTCAGATTAGAGTTTGGTTTTATTTCCTTTGTTTTTTTTAATCCGTAATAAAAAGACTATTTTGGTTTAATCTTTACACATTCCATGGATTCAAATATTGCCAGATTTTTATCGATTTAATAGTATATTTTAATTATTTATTGTACTATAACTTAGGTTAAAAGTATTTTCCAAATCTTACTTGCATCAATATAGTTGTTTAATCTTCGTTATCTTCAAGTAGCTCAAACTTCCACATGTCCACATAATCCTCTGTTTTTGCTAAGAAGTTTGATGTATAGTCTTCCCTGCAATTGTATAAATGTATAAGTTTAAAGATTTTTTAGTTAATATTGTAAATATACGATAGATATGAATATTGTTATACTTACATGAATCTTAGCTCTTCCATTTCAGGGATTTCAGGGTTAAACTTAAATTCAGAATAACCAAGACCATTGCTGATCCTCAAGTAGTCATCTATGCAAATAGAAATCGGAGAGGTTGTTAATATTGAAATTAGAAATTGAAACTTAGAACATTAAACAGAAGTAATAGTAATAGATGAGATTGACCTCCATTTTTTTATGATCCGCCAAAACCTTAACATGCAGAAAACAGCTGGTTCTTTGTGGTTTCCTCTGACACAATCGTAGCAGTTTGTTGGGTGACGAACCTTGTGCCATTTCTTATAGAAATCTATTGCGGTTCTACCATGAGCAGTACACAGCAATTCATGTCCTCTTTCAAAAAAAGGTTAAGATTGATATCAGTGGTAGTGTTCATCAACATTGTTACTGTAATTAGATTTTGCAAACCAATTATGACATAACAATGGCAAGTATCAAACTAAACTTGTATGAAACAAGTAATGTTCATTAATGAAGCATAACAATACTAGAAACTGAGTAAGTCTAAGATTATTTATGTGAAGACACAATGCAAAAATTTTAATTGAACCATTTACTATAAACCAGATAGTGTATAGAATTACTTACACTTCATCTCTAAGCTTGAAAGTTAATATTCTGTTCTCTGGATTCCACACTTCTGGGTTCGTGTATGTTAATATGCTTCTTTGTTCACCCACACTTACAACTCCTCCAATGAGGTCAACTTACATGTCACGAAACAGAAATTTTTCAAAGTTATTGTACATATAACCAAGAGGAAACTCAAAGATTATGCATGTGAAAAAGAAAATATTTAAAGTAATGTTCTGATATATTACCAACACTTTCATTTTCTTCATCGGTTGCATTTAAGATAGACCAGAAGCTCCTCAAATTGTATAGTGGCATGTCTATGAAGTTTTCTACTTTCTTCATGACTGTTGAGTAATTGTGGTAGATATGACAGTCATGCTCAGTATTTGGCCAAATAGAAAGTGCATTCTTCACATGGAAGTTACTTAGCTCGACACAGTCCCCTTCCTTGAGGTCAAAAGGGACTTTGTCAAAGCAAGGAGAAACAACAGTTGCTTGGATTCGACTATCATTTTCCTATTCAACATAAAATGGAATTTAGCATTTTATTAAATTAAGTTAACGGTTTTCACAAAGTGTAATACAAATAGTTGGACAAAAGAATACTTAATTTGACTGTATAACTTACCTCATGATCAGCTATAATGAACTCGATTCTTTCACCAGCTAAAGGACCAATTTCTTTCCACAATCGGATGATTTTTCCTCTTATGTTCCAATCTGTTTTTGAAGAGTTTGTCATTTGAGAAATGAGAGAGAATGACTCCATTGAAAAGATGAGATGTTTTTTTTGGTTAGGAAAACAACTAGAGGATAAGTTTAGTTTGAATATGCTACGATTGCTTGCATGTTTTTATAGAAAGAAGAGTTTTGTTTAGTGTTTCTAAATAGTCATGATTGGAAAGATGTAAGAAAGATTTTCACACAAAAGATCTTTTCTTTTATGCACATATCATGATTATTTAAGAGACCAAAGTGAAAGGACTTTTCATTTAACTCTTTCTATATTTTGATTTGATGTAATTCTGATATTGTATTGATATTAATAACCTTTACATGTAAAGAAAGATTGTGTATTGTAACTGATATACGTTATTAAGCATACGTTTTTAATATATAGTAACTTAGATACAATTTTAAGTTTTAAAATAGAGATTTCTACATATTAAATGCTATAATATATCAGCTAATATATATATGAAATAGATTATTCTGAGTTAGTTGTAAAAGATTTAAGGAATGTACTATATATTTTACTCAAACTGACTGAATCTTCAAAAGATTATATATGAGATAATTAGTTTTACTGATATGAGANCAATTCGTGTGTTAATTCATATATGGCCACTTAATTCTGAGTTCTACTTCTGTTTCTTGAAGGTTGATTATTATTACTGTTTTGATTCTTATTTTTAGTAGAGTTGTAATTGTTGAACAATATTATTCATTTTCATCTTATTTATTACTATGTTAATACATCATTCTATAGCAAATGTTCATTTCAGGA
>OVAN01008829.1:0-17682 GCA_900406275.1 Anastatica hierochuntica | reverse complement strand
GTTCTGCCTGGGTAGCTGGCCATCGACCCTGGGTTGCTGGCCATCGACCCACGCAGTCGATGGCTGCCTACCTAGGCAGTTTAGATGGCTTTTGCTCCANAGAGCCTCCCAAACTCCATCCAAAATAGCACCTACAAATGCAAGAAAGATGGATGCAAAATGCAATAATAACCTAATCTAGACTCAAGACTCTAAATGATGCATTCTAAAGCTAATATGCTTATTTACAACCTAATAATGAATGAAAACTAAGCTAAAAACACACCAAAATATGCATGAAATTGTATGTACATCAATGCCGTTTAAACGGTTCTTGGAAACGAACCGACCCTACCTCTGGACTAGGTTGGATCTGCCAGGATAGGGACAACAAAGTAATTTTACTAGGGGCAAAAGGTGTCAGACGGAGTCTTTCACCGTTGCATTCAGAGGAAGCTCTACTGTGGGCTATACTAGAACTGCACACAAGAAAGATAAACTGCCGGTTTTTTGAGACAGATTGTGCAGAGCTCTTCAATATTCTCCAGCAATCAGATGAGTGGACAGCCTTCTGCACACTTATACAAGAATTTCAATTTCTTCGAGAGCATTTTCCGGGGTTCTCTTTGTCTACCATTTCGCGCACGGCGAACGTACAAGCAGACTGTCTGACTCAAGGCTCCCGTATTATTTTTTCTGAATATAGTTTTGTAGAATCTGTTCCCCCGAACTGGGCAACCAATGATGAAGTGACTTTTTGATTATAGTGTGGTTGATAAAAAAACGTTGTCTTGCGAAGCAAACAATATGAATAATCGATTTAAAAGAGATATATCATTGAAGTTTACAACATTTTATACTACACAAAACATCAATGACCAATAAGATCACCAAAATAAGAACAAAAAGGACAACACATGGTCGAAATCTACCATATTTTAATTCTGATTTGTGAATGCAAACTGAGCACAACTAATAATAGAGTACAAATAAGTTTATGCGCTGGAAAAAAGGAAATCGAGCATTATACATTTAAAATCAACCAAATAGCAGAAATCGCAAAATAAAAAACATAAATTATATGTAAAGATAAAAATACACTATCTTTAACTTATATAAGCAATTCGACGATTTAAAACAAATGTGTTAAAATTCCTTTTGGTTTAAAATGTGACAAAAACAAAATTAAGAGGTAGTTCAATCCATAGTTCTAGTTTTTTGTCACCTCCCTAGCTGTTGGAGTCTACTATGATAGAAGTGGATCACAATACCTTTAATATCATCACCGCGACATCTCCCTCTAGCCACCGACTTAACCATGGCTCTAAATCACACCAGCATAGGTCCAAAAAGAACATAACCCTAACCAAGACCTACAATCGTTGTGACGCAAGAAAATAGTTTTTTTTTTCCTGGATTTGTAGGCATGATTTCCGAAGCAAACATAAACATAAACAATCAAGAGAATGATCTAGCATATATAATGATGGGAATGGAGATCAGAGCATTCTGGTTTCCCAAGATTATGGATTAAAGTAGGACGATTATGATAGACAAGATTTTGTATAAGATTCCCTTTACATCTTTGCTCTCTTCTGTTTTCTTAGTTCTCCAAACAAGTAAGTTAGATAAAGAAGGGTATACATACATTTTAAAAAATTATTGTTTGTTTATTCAATTCATTTTTACCTAATAAAAAATATATAATTTATTTAATAGCATTCTTAAAGATATGGTTTTATATAATTTCGATAATCTGAGTCAATTTAAGATTTTCTTTGATATACAAAATATAATATATAAATAACAACATGTGGATTTTAAACTAAAATTTAGTGACACGAACTATAATTACGCGTGTTATTTGAAAGTGGATTTTAATCTAAAATCTATTTATATAAACAATGATTATGCATTATTAATTTTATACTTTAAATATTTTATTTTTACTCGCGTATCACGCGAATTCTTATCTAGTAAAATATAAGAATCCAATTATATCGAACAATAAGACATGGTTTGTAAGCCTAGCAATAATGATCATTAAGTAATTGACTCAATAAAAGTTATCTTAATGTCTTAACGGCTTTGATTGGTAACATGAGTTACCATGAGGTATAATTGAGTTATGAATTTAACCCATAGTTTAAAAAATGTTACCAATCACAAATAAAACAAAAACAAACTTGAGTTTAGGTTTGAGTTATAGTTGATTTATCATTTTAAGTTATATCCTTTGTTAAATTGTTAACTCAAAATCATGAAAAATTCGATGAAGTAGTGTTTGACTTAGTACTCATTTTGTCCCATTTTATAAGTTTTTTTAGATTTTTCTCCTTCTTTCATTTTATAAGTCTTTCTAAAATATCTATTGTATTTAATCAAATAATAACTGAAAATATTTTTTATTGGTTAAATTATTTTTTTTGATATAAATAATATTTTTTAATACAAAAAGCTAAAATTCTTAAATTTTCTCTTTTTAACTCAAAAGACTTACATAATGGGACAAATGAAGTACTTTTGAAAAATTTGTTTCCAACGACAATTCGATTGTTTATTTCATTTTATTTTTTTTTAATTTTTTTGTTAATTTATTTTAAGATTAGTGATTTTTCACAACAACAAAAAAACAATATTAGCAAATATAGCCATGTATATTTTTCCTAATTAAGTTTTAAATCAAAATTAGCTATACTTTTACAGTTTTTTTCATCCTTTCTTATTTTTTATTTTTATTTTATTTTATTATTATATAATTTTTTAATCTAGTTTGAGTTCGTCCCCTATTCACTTGAATTGATATATAGGTTGAATGAAATGTAGAAAAGAAGTTTTTCATAAAAAGATAGATATTTTGTCTATTTGATGTATTATGAACGGTTTAGGGAGCAACATTTTGATGTTTTCTTGATTTCATGTCATAAACAATGTATGCTTTATAGATTATGGTCCTTGTAATTTGTTATTTTAGCTATGATTCAATAAAATCATATGTTTAAAAAAAACCAAACACTACCCTAAAACTATTGGACCAAGCTGTCAATTTCTATACTTTCTAGACATTCTTTTTCAATTAAATAAATTTTTAAGAACATCTCCAATAGCTCTCCTCATTTTGAGGGGAGCAAAACTTCAAAATGAGGATTTGAGGGTGGGTTGCTCCAACAATGAATCCTAAAAAAAATCCTTAAAACTTTTTTTAATTTGCAATATAGTCCTTAGTATTAACAAAAGTTGTTCAAAATGATAAAACTTTATATAATAAAAATTACATGATAACATAAACTAATAGATAATAATAAAACACACAATTTTTTTTGCTAAAAAAATAGAAAAATATAGTTACATATTAAATACCAAATTATTCAAGCATTATTTCCGAAATGCTCCCATATGTGATCAATCAACGAATTCCGAAGTGATAAGTGAGCTTCCAAAATGTGCACCAAGTAAGAGTCAGAATCATGAGTTGCAGCAATTACGTCTCCAAAATCAAGCTAAAAATTAGCTCTAAAAGAACGGGAACAAGATGATAAGATTTTGCTAGAAAATTTAGACTCTTTCGATGATAATACACGTGAATTTATGTGATCTGAGAAAGCGAGAATCATACAAAAAAGAACTCAATAACAACAACAACAACAACCACCTTCATTTACTCCGAATATTTATGGAAAATATTTCGGTGATCTTGGAGGTTCCGGATCCAATTTACCTCCATACTAGTATTTTAGTATAATTTGTAATATTTATGTATTCATGTAATCCATGTTTAATTTGTTTTAATTTGTGTTAAATTTGTTTTGTGTATTTTTTTTATGTGTGTTTAATTTGTTTGAATTTTGTTAAGTTTGTTTAATGTATTTTTTTTATGTGCGTTTAATTTGTGTTAAGTTTGTTTAGAATATTTTCTATATGTCATAGTATATCTTTTCTATTAATAACTTTGTTTTTATTTTAGTGTACTTAATTTATTTAAAAGTAAGTTTAGTACAATTATTTATGAAAAATATAATTGTAGGAACCAAATACAAATTAGTAAATAGTTTTGAAGTTTTGAATAGTGAAACCTCAAATTTGAGGTTTCATTATTCAAAACCTCAAAATTTGAGGATTTGAGGGTTTGTTGGAATACCAAAAACTTCAAAATTTGAGGATTTGAAGGCTTGTTGGAGATGCTCTAACATGACCTAATTGACCCGTTCGTAAAACACACGGATCCAACTTTTTTCCTTCCAATTTTACTTTTAATAAATATTTTTTTGTTCCTTAATAAATAACTTTGAATACATATATTGTAAATTATACGTAAATTAGAGATTATTCCACTAAAATGCTTCTCAAATAATAGTATAGAGATATAAGATATTCATTTTTTTGTTTCCTATACATGTGAATAATTAAGAAATAAAACAAATTCCGGCAAAAAGTAGAGAAAATGATCTCTCTTATATATAAAAATAATTTATCAGTTTTGAGGATTAAAAAAAATTTAAAATATGGTAGAAAGTAAACTTTACTTCAAGAAAGACTTTCACCCAAACTAAAATAGTAGGAGAAACAATTGGTGAAGTTCAAATAGAAATGATAAATATAAATCTGATTCGAATAAGAAAAGAAGAATGTTAAATAAAATATTTTTAAAACACATGTTTAATTAGTGCTACATGTGAAAATATAACTGACCCTTATAAAAAACCGAGACACTTCTTCTCACGTTAATTATAAATTTAAGATATATCATATTATATTGAGGTGCATCAAACCCTATATAAATAAAGTATATCGTATTCTAATATTTCAAAGTTACAAACCTAAATTATCTATGTTTTTTTTTTGATAAAACGTAAATTATCTATGTTGATAAATGGATAAAATAATCTAACTTTATTATAATATGTAACGTAGAAATTAACGAGAACAATATATATAAAGTTAACTGTAGCATAAAACTTCGAATCCACATAGCTTCGGTACGTTTTACATTATTGGGCCTCATATTATGTACATATCTATTATCTTCATAATGTATAGTTTAGTCTTTTTACTCAAAGCACATTGTATAGAGATTAGGTTAAGACTATAATGTATATAAGGGGATGTTAAGCCTCCTGATGAATAGACAGAAAATCTTTTCAATACGTTTGGTTTTGTGACATGGAATCAGAGCGTTAAAACACAAAATTTCGCTTTGTTCCTTGTGTTTCTTTCCTCTGATCTTGACGAGTTCACTATGTTATTCTCCATCCTTGTGATTCGATGGCTGGAGATACTGAAAGAGGAGAGAGCTCGAGTCTTAGTGGAACAAAGGCGGCTGGTATGACGAAATCAAAAGGTGAAAGAAGGACTTTATCACCTTATGACTTATCGACGAGTGATAATCCGGGTTTGGTGATCTCCTAACCTCTTCTTAAAGCAACAAATTACAATGAATGGTCTAGCAATCTTTGAATGGATTTGAGAGCTAAGAAAAAGTTCGGGTTTGTTGATGGGTCTCTTCCGAATCCGGGTCCTGATTCTGAAGATCTAGAGGATTGGTGGACTAATAATGCTTTGATTATATCTTGGATTAAGCTAACAATTACAGAGAACATAAGATCTACTCTTTCGAATTATGAAGTTGCTGCGGATTTCTGGGATCATATTCGAAAGAGATACTCTGTAAAGAATGGTCAGAGGTTCAAAGAATCAAAGTTGATATTGCAAATTGTCGCCAGAATGGAACATCTATCGAGATTTACTATGGAAAACTTATGAAGCTTCATACTTCATTGGCTGAGTTTCGACAAGTTGTGTCCTTTGGCGGCTGACTTAGAGAGAGAGAGAGAGAGAGAGAGAGAGAGAGAGAGACAAGAGGATAGGCTTCATGAATTTCTCACCGGGATTGATGAGTCGTTGCACGGAGCAGCCAAGTCAAATCTTCTCTCTCGTGAACCCTTACCCACGCTTGATGAGGCATATCGAGTTCTTGAACAGGATGAAGACTCGAATGAATCTTCACGGGTGTTTGATGAAAGAGTGGAGACAATGGCGCATTTTGTTCAAACTGGTCACTCACATGCGGCTTCTATGGTTTCTAATCCTCAGAATCTTACACGTGAGGAGAGGATGAAGTTGCATTGTACAAGTTGTGGGAGGAATGGTCATGTTTCTAACAATTGCTTTAGAACTTTAGGATATCCGGACTGGTGGGGAGAAAGGCCTCGGGGACGTATTGTTTCAGGTCGTGGACGTGGAAACACTGGCTCCAATGCTCCTCGACAACAAGCTGGTGCTCCAGTGAAGGCACATGCGGTTGTTGGCTCAATATCTCAGCCACAACCAACGGCTAATGCGATCACAACAAGTGATAGTGTGGGCTTAACTGGATTGAGTGATGAGCAGTGGAAAACTCTTGTCACATTATCGAAAGAAAGGAAACAGACCACTGAGCATCTTTCTGGTAAGTCCTCTCTTGATTCGTGGATTATTGATTCCGGGGCAACTAACCATATGACAGGGACTCGTACGTTTCTTTCTGAGATTCGCGATGTTGCACCATTGCACGCTAAATTGCCTGATGGTTGTATCACTATAGCACGACAACAAGGGACTGTTGTTTTGAGTTCTCTGTTAATGGTTCAGAATGTGTTGTTTGTCGATGGTCTACAGTGTCATCTAATCTCGGTTTCGCAGCTTACTAAGCAGAAAAAGTTTGTATTGCAGACTACTGACAAACTTTGCTTGATACAGGACCGCATTACCAAGATGTTGATTGGAGTGGCTGAACAAGTGAATGTTCTTTATTTTATGCGTGGGATGGAGTTTACTGGAGCTATGAATCGTACGGAGAAAGTCTCTACGGAATTATGGCACAATAGACTTGGACATCCCTCGTCTCGCGCTTTGGATTTTTTAGCTATTTCTGATCTATCTAGCGATAAAAGTTTACAGAATAACATTTGTGAGATTTGTGTACGTGCCATACAAACACGATGTTCTTTTCAAACTAGTTCTAATAAAACTACTTCTTTATTTGAAATGGTGCATTGCGATGTTTGGGGACCATATCGAACGAAAGCTCACTGTGGTGTGAGCTATTTCCTTACGATAATTGATGACTTCTCTCGTAGCGTATGATTATATCTTCTTGCATCTAAGACAGATGTTTCTCGCATGATTCGCAAGTTTCTAGCACATGTTGAGCTCTAATTTCAGACCAAGGTTCGAAAGATAAGAAGTGATAATGGTACGAAGTTCATGCGTATGACTTCGTTTTTCCGCGAAAAAGGGATTATTCATGAGACATATTGTGTTGGCACACCGCAATAAAACGGACGGGTTGAACGCAAACACATACATATTCTTAATGTGACTCGTGCGTTGCGATTTCAATCATATCTTCCGGTTGATTTTTGGGGGAGAGTGTGTGTTGACAGCTGCTTATCTCATTAATTGTACACCTACTCCGTTACTAGATGGTAAGACACCCTACGAAATTTTGTATCATAAACCACCACCTTTGCATCATCTTCGTGTGTTTGGTTGTCTATGTTACGCTCATAATCAACATCACAAAGGTGATAAGTTTGCTTCTAGAAGCATTAAAGGTGTGTTTGTTGGTTATCCTTATGGAAAAAAGGGTTGGCGTGTGTTTGATCTTGACACGGGAAAGATATTTGCTTCTCGCGATGTCGTGTTCTGTGAATCGAGCTTCCCATTTCAGGTTTCTTCTTCTGGTTCTGGTTCTGGTTTGGTTGCTAGTGAGCAGCCTCAGTTGGTTACTGGTTTATTGATGATAAACAATCTGGTTTGATTGATGTACCGGTTATGGATTCTGGTTTGGGTGCATCTTCTTCTTGTCTAGATTCTGGGTTATGTGACCCGATTATTGTGATTGAGGTTTCTCTGGCTCACCGTGATGCTCCACCTCTGCAGCCTGATCCTTCTGCCGATGTGACTGACTCCGATTCGGACACAGAGTCGAAGTCTCTTCCCGATGAAACAAAGCATTCTGCGCCAGCTCTGCTTTCATCTCCGGTGACTCCGATTTCTTCACAGGAGCTGTCGGCGGTTGACTCTTCTCCGGAGATAGAGGTTGTGTTGTCGCCGTAGACAAAGGTGGTTCCTCTTGGTCGAGATTTGCGTAATCATTGGCTACCTTCTAAGCTTAATGATTACGTGCTGAGCACGATAACGACAACCATGGAAAAGGTTTCTTCTGTACCTTATGCCCTTGAGTTTTATGTTGATAGTACCAATTTTTCTGTTACTCATTGTGCTTATCTCACTACCCTCGCTACGTATGTGATTCCTTCGTCGTATGCTCAGGCGATTCTTAATGAAGTGTGGCGAGATGCTGTTCGATTCGAGATTGATGCACTTGAGGCTAACAGAACGTGGTCTATTGAGACGTTACCACCGGGTAAAAGAGTTATTGCCTGTAAGTGGGGTTTTACTGTCAAACTTCGATCTGATGGTACTTTAGAACGGTATAAGGCCAGACTTGTAGCTTGTGGGAATCGACAGGTTGAGGGAAATGACTTTGATCAGACTTTTGCTCCGGTTGCTAAGATGACCACGGTTCGCAGCTTTCTTGAGGTTGCGGCATCTCGGGATTGGGAAGTAGATCAAATGGATGTGCATAATGCTTTTCTACATGGTGATTTAAAGGAGGAGGTTTATATTCGTATGCCTCCTGGATTTTGTGTTTCGGATCCTACAAAGGTTTGTCGACTTCATAAGTCTTTGTATGGTTTACGTCAGGCTCTTCGGTGTTGGTTTGCGAAGTTGAGCACGACTTTGAAGGAATATGGGTTTGTTCAATCTATCCCAGATTACTCACTCTTTACATTTACGCGTGGTGGTGATAGTTTGTCTGTCTTGGTTTATGTGGATGATTTGATCATTTCTGGGAACTCTCCTCGTGTTATCAACATGTTTAAAGATGATCTTAGTCGTTGCTTCCATATGAAGAATTTGGGACTACTAAAATATTTTTTAGGTATTGAAGTGGCTCGGGGTCAGAAAGGTATTTATCTTTGTTAGAGAAAGTATGCACTTGACATTATTTCTGATGCATGACTATTAGCGTCAAAACCGGCCAAGTTCCCACTTGAGCAGAATCAGCAACTTGCTTTGGCCGATGGTCCTGACTTAGAGGATGTTGCGGGTTATCGTCGTTTGGTTGGTCGGTTGATTTACTTGGCAGTTACGAGACCGGATTTGTCTTATTCGGTTCATGTCTTGTCTCAGTTTATGTGGAAGCCCAAACAAGCTCATTGGGATGCTGCACTTCGGGTGGTTCGTTACTTGAAAGGAAATTCGGGACAAGGTATTCCTCTTGAAGCACATAAGGATCTTACTTTGGTTGCTTGGTGTGATTCAGATTGGGCGGCTTGCCCTCTTACGCGGAGGTCGACTACTGGATGGTTCATACAGCTTGGTGATTCACCGATTTCCTGGAAGACTAAGAAACAAGATGTTGTCTCCAGATCATCGGCTGAACTGAATATCGTGCTATGTCTCTCACGGTTCAGGAGATTATATGGATTCGTGATCTTTTATCGGATTTGGGTGTGGTGTTTACGACACCTACAATCTTGATTTGTGACAGTCAGGCAGCGATACATATTGCTGCGAACCCGGTTTTTCATGAGCGCACGAAACATATCGAGAGGAATTGCCACTTTATCAGAGATGAGATAGTAAAGGGTACGATTACTACGCGGTATGTGACTTTAGCTACTCAACTAGCAGATATCTTTACTAAAGCTCTCGGTAAGAATGAGTTTGATCAGTTCATCGGCAAGTTGGGCATTTGTGACCTGCATGCTCCAACTTGAGGGGGGGGGGAGGGGAGTATTGAGCCTCATATTATGTACATATCTATTATCTTTTTAATGTATAGTTTAGTCTTTTTACTCAAAGAACATTGTATAGAGATTAGGTTAAGACTATAATTTATATAAGAGGATGTTAAGCCTCTCGATGAATAGACAGAAAACCTTTTCAATACGTTTGGTTTTGTGACATACATAGTAATGTAACCTCTCGATAGATTCCCTCCTTGGATATTCAAATGAGCCGAAAGTAAGAACCTATATCCGTGTGAGTGTCCAGAGACACCGTGAGGTAGTTTCTTCCGGTAGAGTTCTAACTAACAACCTGCTTCCAGAAAGGAGCTCGTCCTTACCACTAAACCATGATGTTCCAGACAATGGACTCAACTTACAACACAGAGTAACAATAAAACAACATATGCATGTTGGGGCTTGAATATAATGAATCATGACACATAGTAGTATTAGCACAAACCATTAGGGTATATGTTTCGGAAAAAATATTATATATATATATATATATTACGCAGTTCATTTGAACACTGATATTTCGTTTTTGTCTGAAAACAAACAATATTCGTGGTCGCTATTGTTATATTAATTAGATTTGAGAAGTAGATAGTTTAGAATAAAATGAAGCCGCGTAAACTTCGTGTTTATGAGTCAATGCTGCGTCACGTGAGATCTTGAAGTCTTAACTACTCACCGCGTTACAATATCTCCCAATCAAAACAAAATTCCCTTATATATTATTTGAATGTATATTTTAATGAATTTTCTTTAAATATCAACCATATGTGAAGTTTTAGGAATAATGTTGTAATTTGATTGGTTGAAAATAGAAATATAAATCATGAATCCAATTAACTCATTTTGTCGAACACTATGTTACTCAATTAACTTTTTTAAAATATAGTATTAATAAATTTCCATGTTTCATTTTCTTATGATTTTATAACATTTAATTAGTAAAGATGGTTTAAAAAAAATATGTTTTGTGGTTTCGGTTTAATAAAAATTATAATATAAAAATTAATTAAGTTTTAAGCAAAACATTAAAGCAAAATTTTAACATACAACATGGAATATTTCTAAACCCAAAACCATGTTTCTAAAAAGATTATTTAATACAAGTTTTTTATTAGAACAAAATTATAATGTTTTTATAAATTTGAATACAATATAAACATTCTTATATACATTTGAACGAGCTTTAAAGACAATTTAATTATTATATTTGCACTTTTAGTACATACATATTTCCTTAAATTAAATGTGATATATAATACAAAAATTTAATTATGTATTTAAAAAAAGAATTTAACAAAAGATTTAATAAGCAACCGTTCCTTGTGTATATGTATACAATATAAACGAAAATTTAAACATAAAATATTTTTAATTACAATTTAATTAGAAAAATATTTTTTTTTATATGTTCGATGACTATATAACTCAAAATATATTTGCTTCTCTAGATATAAACCGAAAAATATACAATAATTGAAATAATTATATACCTTTAAATAAATTTAAAATCTTTTATCTTTCCATATATTTTTAAAAATTAAGTTCTAATGATCTTTTACTTCAATATTCAATTAGTGAATCGAATGATGGTCATAATCGATAGTTTGTCATTGTCGAATTTCCATATGTAAATAAGAAATTATTAATATATCTAATGTTTTTAATAGTAATATTCAATGAGTTTAAAATAAAAGAAATATCGATTACCAGATAGTTATTATATGAGAATTTTCATATTTTTGCTGAATGTTTATGGAAATATTACTTTGTTGTTTAATCTATTGCTGACATTAGGGATGTCAAAATAGGTAATATTACATGGGTTGATCCAATCCAATCCAATTCATTAATCCAAATGGATTAATTATTTGAGTTATAATAGATTAATGGGTCAAATGGGTTAATGGGCTAAATAATTTGGGTTGAAATAGATTGGATTGAAATGATTTACGGATTCTAATGGGTTAACTCATTATCTTCAATACGTCACATCATCATTCAATTATCCGTGTAATCATCATTATGATATCATAATCATCATCATATCATTATCATCAAATACATCATTGGATTAAAATTGTTTATGAGTTTCCCGCCAAAACCATAAGTATATCTATTTTCCCGCCAAAAAACATAAATCCGTCGATTTTTCGCCAAAAACGTAAATCCGCCGCTTTTCCCGTCAAAACCATAAGTTTGTATATTTTCCCGCCAAAAATGTAAATCTGTTGATTTTCCCGCCAAAACCATAAGTTATTCGACTTCCCAACAAAATCGTAAATCCGTTGATTTCCAGACAAAATCGTATGCTAAAACCGTAAGTCTGTATATTTCCCCACTAACAACATAGATCTGTCCATTTTTCCGTCAAAATCGTAAGTTCATCTATTTTTTTGCCAAAAACGTAAATCCGTCGATTTTTCCATCAAAAATCGCAAGTCCGTTGATTTTTCTGCCAAAACCGCAAGTCTGTCGATTTTCCCGCCAAAATAGTGAGTTTGTCGATTTTTCCGCCAAAACGTAGTCCCATCTATTTTTCCGCCAAAACCGTAAATTCGTCAATTTTCAGACAAAAACATAAACTCATCGATTTCCCTCTAAAACAGAAAGCTGTCGATTTTCCCGTCAAAACTGCAAGTCCGTCGATTTTTTCCCCCAAAAACGTAAGTCCGTCGATTTTTCGTCAAAACCGTAAGTTCGTCGATTTACCCGCCAAAACCACAAGTCCGCCGATTTTTCCGCCAAAACCGCAAAACCGTCGGTTTTCCCGCCAAAATAGTAAGTATGTCGATTTACTTGCCAAAAACGTAATCCCGTCGATTTTTCCGCCAAAACCGTAAGTTCGACAATTTCCCGACAAAAACGTAAATTCGTCGATTTTCCCGCCAAAACCGTAAATCGTCGATTTTCCTGTCAAAACCGTAAGTCGTCGATTTTTCCGCCAAAATCGAAAGTTCGTCAATTTTCTCCGGCAAAAACATAAGTCCGTTGATTTTTTCGCCAAAATCGCAAGGTCGTCGATTTCCCTGCCAAAACCATAAGTTCGTGAATTTTTCTGCCAAAAACGTAAATCTACCGATTTTCCAGCCAAAAACATAAATCTTTCGATTTTCCTGCCGAAGCCGTAAGTCTATCTATCTTCCCGCCAAAAATGTAAACCCATCGATTTTCCGCTGAAAACATAAATTCTGTTGATTTTTCCTCCAAAACTGTAAGTCTGTATATTTTTCCGCCAAAAACGTAATCAATCGATTTTTTCGCCAAAACCGTGAGTACATAAAATTTTCCACCAAAAACGTGAATACATAAAATTTCCCGCCAAAACCGTAAGTCCGCCAATTTTTGGCAAAAAGCGGAAATCTTTAAGTTCTCCCGCCAAAACATAAACTCATAAATTCACTCACTAATTTTTCCGCCAAAATTGTAATCTCATCAACCTAAAGTGTAACCTCGTTAATTTTTCCGTCAAAAATGCAAATTTCTAACCGCAAAAAAACATAAACTCTTAGTTTTCCAGCCATAGGCGTATTTCAGATAATTTCTCTGCCATAAATGTGAGTCCATCAATGATGATTATTAGAATTATATTTATCATGATTATAATTTTTTTTGTCTACAGCTTAAAATTAAAAAGGTTCGGTAATCCAAACTGGAAGCGCATAGCTTACATAACACATAGCATACAGAAGCTGGCGAGCACTACGTGCTAACCTATCCACTTTAGTGTTAAAACTACGCGAAAAGAACGAAAGGGAAAAAAAAACAAAACTCCCTTTATACTTCTCAATATCCTCCAAGTAGATGCGAAACGCAGGCCAGTCCTGAGGAGAGATCACCATCTTCACTAGCTCGGCACTGTCTGTCAAAAAAGTCACATTTGTTCATTGTTGAGTGATCATGCATTGCATTGCCCAAATCAAAGTCTCCACTTCCGCATGTAGTGGTGAGAGGCTGCGTCGGACATTTCGCGCGTCCATCAGTGTTTCTGTTGTCCCAATCTGGGGATAGTGCCATCCCATTCCAGAGAAAGTATCACTCTCCTTCCACGACCCATCCGCAAGTAATTATGATGATTATAATTACAATATAATGATAATTGTTTTATTTTTTAATTATTTTGTTTAATAAAAAAAGTTAATGGATAAACACTTAAAATCACTAATCCAATAATTTTAGTGAGTTATGGGTTGATCCAAACCATTGCTAAATGGATTGAGTTAACCCATGATCCATTTAGCTTACAATCTCTTTGGATATGAGTTAGTTTGGTTTGGTTTACCCATTTTGATATCCCTAGCTGACATACAAGTTTGCTAATACTTTATATTAAAACTTACAGCTATTATATAATAATATACATCTTTAAAAGTAAAAATAATTCGATGTCTCTACTAAGTTTCGATTTTATCAATGATCTGTCTCATTTACAGAGTTTTCAGAAAAAATAATTAGGTAGATATAATAATCTTATACAATTTTAATTAGAAAATAAAAATAGATATCAAATATGTATTTTAGTTTATAATATACTTAAATCCAAAATCAACTTATATCATTTTCAAAAAATGGTAGATCATATAACATTAAATATTTAATGCTCCAAAATAATTAGAATTTTCATTTAGAACGATAAAATACATTATAGAAATTTAATATATATATTTTATGGAAATAAAATTTTTCATTTAAAATTCATAAAAATTTACATATAAAAAACTGTAAATACGTAACTTTATTACAATGATCATGAATTAAGATATAAGTTAATTCATATTGATTCTTACATGAAAAGCAAAATATCACTCAAAATTTTGCATATCACTATATTTACAATTTCATCTTTCATGGTTTACATTTAATCATCGATATTTTTATAAAAACTATAATATTTGCTTTGCATGTTTATATCAATTATTTCTTTTTGTGTATTAAATATTTGAAGTAAAAATCGATTTCTTAACTTGATATGCAAGAGAATTGAAGTAAAAAATAGTTTGAGAAGAAGGTGAATAAAAATTACATTCAATATTTAAAAATTATTTCATATATTTAAGAAAGAACTAACAATGATTTTTTCATTTAAAAGAATCTAATTTTATGAGTAACTATTAATTAAGGAACTGCACCATTTTTAGTTTCTTAATTTAATATATCTGAAAATATATAACAAACAAAACTCAGATTAAAATTATTATAAACGAAAAAAATCTATTTTTATTTTGATAAGTAAACATAAAAATATCAAATTAGGGTTAACTTCTCCACATAATACTTTCACCTTAGGATGAACGTTCAAGCAGGCGTTTAAATACCTGTTCGGGTTCAGCTCAGGTATCGTTTGGATTTGTTCGGGCTACGAGTTTTCGGGTTAGAGGGTTAAGTCTTATTCGGGTATATATACATTTTGATTTGGGTTTGGTTCAGATCTTTGCAGGTTTGATTCGAATTCAGATATCCGCTTAAATTGTGTAGAAAAATATAAATCCAAATATACATAAGAGCCTCCAAAATCCTATTTTTGGGACAATCCGGGTATCTTTCTTGCATTTTAAATATTTTTTTATATTAGATCTAAAAGTAACTAATATATTTACGTATATAATTGTAATTTAGGAATTTTTAGATAATCGAAATATTTCGATTTATAACGAGAACAAATAAATTTTTTGGATTATTGAAATTTTGCATCTGTACAGATATTTTACCAATTTCAATTCGGATTCAGTATCATTTTTAAGATCAGTTTCTTTTCGGTTCTTTGTCTCCAACTATTTTATCCACATCTACTTACACCCGAGAATTCGTGGACAACCACCTAGTCTAGTTTACTTTCCGGTGACAATGGACAAAGGACCACAAAATCAATAAACGGTGAATTTGTGCTTTAAGCAAAAAAAAAAAACTATTATTTAGTTATTTGGAATGAAAAAATATAATAAAGAGAAACCATGACCATTTTCACTCCTATCTATAATAAAAAAATGGTGACCGTATGTTATAACCGAAAAAATTATTAATTAATTTTTAAGTTTCAAAAAAGAAATATCGTAGTGGGTGTAATTACAATTTTGGGTTTCTTTTATAAACAAAATAAATAAAAAAATGGTGGTATAAAGGTAAAAAGTATTTTAAAGAAGTAAGGGTGTTACATGGTTAATTAATGGTTTTATGTTAATTTGACCTAATTTTTCTATAAAAAATTTAGGATAAATTTATTCCAACACAAAAAACTATTTAATTATTTAAGAACTTCAAAAAAAGGGTGTAAAAACATCTCATAGTGTGAACAAAAAACGGGTTTAAAATGTACTTTTAATTTTAAGCTGGTTTGAAAAACTAAATAACAGGAGATTCTTTGTTAGACCTTACAATTGTCCAAAAATTAGGTGCAACTTTTGAAATCTTTCTTTTTTGGAGTGTTAGTTACCTAAAAAGTTTTTTTTTGTGTCATCCAATTTCTTATCAATAAAACAAGTTTTTTCACAGTTAGAGTAATTATAATTCCATCTACTAAAGTTCCAAACTGTTGTGGTTTATAAACGTTGCGATTAGTGCATGGTATGTCTATGAAAACAAATGTATACACTTATCAAAAGCTGCTGTTGAGAGTGGAAATCAGCTGAGCGGCACAAGTGGTACAGTGGTTACCACCTCTGTTGGCCAAGCTCACTTACCTGAGTTCGAACCCGGGGTGATGCCCTTTTCAGAGAACTACTAAGCCACTAGGCTGATGACAAAAAAAAAAGAAATGGAAATCAGCTTCTGACTTAATCGGTATGAAATCAGGGTAGAGGGGGGGGGGTCTGCCGCTAGGTAAGTCGGAGATACTTGTTAAAATGAAGACTTAACTTAATGAGATTACTAAAAGCGCAACCTTTTTTTTTTAATTTCAATAGAGATTACACTTAAGTAAGAATGAGAATGTCTTCCCTTCTTTCTCAATTCAAGTTCTCTCTATCCCATTTTTTTCATGTCGTTTTTCTTGCGATAGCCTTGGTATTTATAGGAGAAGACAATTCACTTCTGGGAACTCGCCTATCACTTTCCTCTCTGGTATGGTCAACTCTGCAAGTGTGGATTGAGTTTGGCGAGATTTGCGGGTCTCGGGCAGGTGTAAATCAGATTGAGTCATCCTTACTCTGTCAAGGATGAAGATCTTTGGGATGGTGTCCTTCTTGCTCAGACGGATCTTCGGGCTTTAAATATTGATGTGTCAGGTATGACGCGTATGGGTGGTACTCTTGTCGGTCACGTAGACCTTTTGCTCTCCCTTGTCCCTTTTGATGGTGTCACACCGTCTTCTTTCATTCTTTGATATGTGAAATGGGTCTATGTTTCCGAATTCGACCCGTCTTTAAAGACAACTTTTATCTTTCTTTCTAATTAACTTTTTCCAGTGGGCTCTTTGCTTTGGCCCGAACCCTGATGATGCAATCTTACGAAGAGAGGTTTTTAGTCTCTTCGAAGAAGGGAGGTTTTTAGTCCCTGATCTTTCTGAATACAGAATTCGAAAATTAGATGGAGTATTTGTGTTTAGGTTCTGCGAAAATTTGATGAATAGAAGGAAGAGATTTCGATGGGATGGTTGAAGATAGAAGTGTTTAGGATCTAGAGAATAAACTCTGTTTTAATCTTAAACAAAAAGATGCANAGAGAATAAACTCTGTCGCAATCAGATATGTTCAAAGTTGAACAAAGGATTCGAAGTTTCTTCGAGGAAAAAGAAAAACTTTATTAAAACTTGGATGATTCTGAATGTTGAAGCATACAACTTATTTATAGTACTAAGGTCCTAGGATTTTCGAAATTTCTCTCCAAAAAGAAGGAAATTCGATTTCCTAGTCTATCT
>OVAN01008828.1:0-17685 GCA_900406275.1 Anastatica hierochuntica | reverse complement strand
CTGGGGATTTTACTCATGTCCTGGAGAATGTGCAACCAGTTATTACAAATAGGATGAATCAGATCCTCGTTAAAGACGTCACGGAGACGGAGGTGAGGGCCGCGCTTTTTGCTATGCATCCTGAAAAGGCTCATGGGCCTGACGGGATGACTGCTCTTTTTTTCCAGCGTTATTGGGGGGTTCTAAGGGAGGATCTTGTTAATTTGGTTAGGGATTTTTTCCGGACACAACGGTTTGATCCTCGTCTAAATGAGACAAATATTTGTCTCATCCCTAAGATGGATCAACCTATGCGAATGACGGAACTAAGGCCTATAAGCTTGTGCAATGTGGCTTACAAGACCATTTCCAAAGTTTTGTGCCTTCGACTCAAAAAGTTTTTACCGTCTGTCATCTCTGAGACACAGTCGGCTTTTGTGTCGGGCAGGTTAATTACAGATAACATTTTGATTGCCCAGGAAATGTTTCATGGCTTACGAACAAACCAAAGGTGTCGATTTGAGTATATGGCTATCAAGACTGATATGAGTAAGGCCTATGACAGGGTTGAATGATCTTTTTTGGAAGCAGTTATGCATAAGTTAGGGTTTGACTCTTTGTGGATTTCCTGGTTAATGTGGTGTGTCTGTTCCGTGTCTTATAAAGTGCTTTTCAATGGCCAACCAACGGGGAATATTATCCCTCAAAGGGGTTTATGACAAGGTGATCCTTTATCACCGTATCTCTTTATTTTGTGCACGGAGGTTTTGATAGCGAATATTAAACGGAAGGAGATGGATCGCGCTTTAACTGGGGTGCAGATTGCACACCATAGTCCAGCGGTGTCCCACTTATTATTTGCTGATGACAGTCTATTTTTTTGCAAAGCGGAGGATTCGCAATGCCAAGCTATTTTGGATGTTTTACAGGAGTATGGGATGGCATCTGGGCAATTAATTAATTTTGCGAAATCATCAGTTATGTTTGGACGAAATGTCCCAGATCAAACCAAAGATTTGTTGAAGGTTAAATTGGGTATTTCGACGGAAGGGGGTATGGGGAACTATTTGGGCATTCTGGATAGTTTAGGAGGGCCCAAAAGCCAGATTTTCAATTTTATTAAAGAACGGCTGGGCGAAAGAGTTAATGGTTGGCCATCCAAATTTCTTTCAAAGGGAGGCAAGGAGATTCTGCTTAAGTCGGTTGCTCTTGCGCTCCCTAACTATGTCATGTCATGTTTTAAGCTCCCACAAGGATTGTTATCACAGTTAACGACTGCGATTGCAAATTTTTGGTGGAGCTCCAATGGATGTAACCGCGGTCTCCATGGGGTTGCATGGGACAAATTATGCATTCCAAAAGAGGCAGGAGGTTTAGGCTTTAAGTCTCTGGAGGATTTTAATACGGCCTTATTGGCCAAACAATTTTGGCGTCTAATTCAGTATCCAGATTCGTTGGTTGCTCAGGTACTTCGGGGACGGTATTTCAGGAAGGTGCATCCTCTAAATGCTAGGAAACCATCTTCTCCCTCTTTTGGTTGGAGAAGTATTTTATCTTCGCGAGGTCTAGTACAGAAAGGGGTTAGGATCAGGATTGGTTCTGGGATTAATACATCTGTGTGGCATGATCCATGGATACCGGATGTCGTACCTCGATCAGCGAGAGGCTGAGGACGAGTTTGGCATCCCCGGCTGCAAGTACAACATCTGATTGATCCTAGCATGCGAGAGTGGCATTTGCCAATTCTACATGAATTTATGGATCCAGACGATGTTGAGCTAATTCGTGGTATACAACCAAGCCGGATCACAACTCATGATGGTTTAGTTTGGCATTTCACAAAATCATGCCAGTATACGGTTAAGTCAGGGTATAAGTTATTGAATTTGGAGGCCACACAACGGATTAATAACAATGGGTGGGGTCCGGGGCTGGAGGCTTTGAAAGCATTTCCTTGGACGTTAAATTGTCCGTCAAAAATTCAACATTTTCTCTGGCAGATTATTTCTGGGAGTCTGGCTGTGACGTCAGCTTTGATTGGGAGAGGGGTCCCTTGCGATACTGTGTGTAGACGTTGTGGTCTTGAGGAGGAGACCATCAATCATGTTTTCTTCGAGTGTGGGTCGCTTGGACATATCTGGAACTTTTGTCGGCATCCGTCTCAACGTGAGTCGTTCCCAACAGGGTCTCTTTTATANCGTTCCCAACAGGGTCTCTTTTATCTAATATGGATTATCTTTTCTGGCGAATCCCTCGTAGGCATCAGGAGCGAGCTAGTGCGCTCTACCCTTGGGTTTTATGGTTTATTTGGAAGGCGAGAAATCAAATGGTTTTTCAGGGTATCCACATAGAAGGTGAACATATTTTGAAAAACGCAGAGTCCGAAATGAGGGCTTGGGAGGATGCTCAGCATCCTCCTATACTAGAGGTGGATGGAGATACTGTGGAGGCCGATCGACCAATTTGTTTGCGGTGTCGTATCGATGGATCTTGGAAGCAGTCGGAATCATTCGCTGGATTAGGGTGGGTATGCTTGGGGTCCGAAAACTCGGTCATTCTGATTGGCGCAAAATGTCTTCGCCGGAGTCTATCATCTTTACATTCAGAAATGGAAGCTCTTCTGTGGGCCATGTCAGAGTTGATATCAAGAGGGTTGGACTGCCAGATTTCGAGACAGATTGCCTGGAGTTAATTACGATCTTACAGGAGCCAGACGATTGGCCAGCCTTCCATACCTATATCCAAGAGTTTCAACATCTCCGTGATCATCTTCCCAGCTTCACAATCAAAAAAATTCCACGTTCGGCGAATGCACAGGCAGATAACCTCGCTCGAGGTTCTCGGAGTTTACTTTCTGATTTTATCTTTGTAGATTCCTCTCTTCCGAGTTGGGCAACCAACATCGGCATGACTATCTGATTTAGTGTTTGGTTGATAAAAAAAAAAATCTATGCATGTATAAATATTTTTTATCATATACTCACAGAAACAGAAAAAACTCTAAACATTCATAGGCTAGAAAATAATTTGGTATTTTCAAAAATTTATCATAATAGTATTCAAAAAAAAATTTGCGTCCCATGAAATGTTCAAAATTGAAAAACCAAAAAAAAATCGCTCTCGCTTCTCTCTGACTCTCAGAAAACAAAACTCAATCCTTGTTCTCCAGACGGCGGTTTGGCAGCTCCGATAGCGCCACCGTTAGTCCCATGTTTTTGTTTATAGTCTTGGCTTTTCGTCTTCGAAAGTTGGTGGGTGGAGATCTGTGCTGTTTTTTTTTTCGGATCGTTGCGTCTCTAGCCATGGTTGTGGTGGCATGTGGATCCCCAATGAGGCATCTCTTGACCAGATCGGCGCTTCGTGGGTTGTTATGTACCTCCTACCAAGGTTTGGTTTCGGTTTGCTTTGTTCTCGGAGTTAGGGTTTCTTATTTCTATGTCAGATTTGAGTTTGGCTTCGTTCCTCCAGGTCCGTCTATCAGCACCGTGGAAGTGGATAAGGAGGACGAAGGGTCGAGCTCTTGTTCTTGATTTCGTATAAACCCTTTCTCAGCCATGTTTCAAGGTGGAGTTTAAGCCTCTGGTTTTGTTCTGGTTTTTGCTTGACTTCAAGTGTGCTTATATTTCGTTTAAAGACGCTGGCTAGCTGGTCACACTCACCTTAGTAGTATTTTAATGTTTGTCTTAGTTTATCAAAAAGTTTAAGTCGAGATTTCAAGGATTAACTACGGGTTTCTTCCAAGTCTTGTTGAAGGCCGGCTGTTCAAGGTTGATTTCAAGCGGTAATTGTTTGTGCTCAATCGTAGTTTGGGTTCAGCTTCGCCAGTGAAGAGCTTGATTGGGTGGTTTTATCGACTCCTCTTAAACCTCCATCGTAAGTTTATCCGCCCGAAAGTAGGCTTAGATTGATCTTTTTTTTTTAGAAATGTAGTATATGTGAGGTGGAAGTATGCATTTCCTTGCGTTTTGATACGACGGAACAACTTGGTTCCGGTTCATCGTCAAGGATCGGGAGCTTAGGCTCTTCACTCTTCTGGTCATAGGTGGTGATCGTTAATCGGTTTCTTTCATCGTCTGCCTTGGGTACTTTTAATCGGATTTGCTCGTGGCTTCAATACATTGGGAGCAATACAATGAGCTCTGTTTTTAAAGTTCAACCTGAATAATTTTGACTTCATAAGTTGTACTCAATTCAAGCTTTCAATCATGGATGTTTCATCTTTATCTTCATTGTGTTACGAAACTTGTTACAGATCTTTGTTATCTCGTCTTTTTAAGGCTAATGTTTATTAGTTTTACCTTCTAAGAGCCTCTATGTACTCTCCGACTCATGGCTCTGGAGGACTATATGTTTTCGCCGGCTTTTGGTTCCGAAAAAATGATTTAACTTTTGTCGGTTTGGTGTAATCCCTCTGATTCTAAAATAATAAAAATATTTAGTTAGAAAAAGAAAAAAAAATGTTCAAAATTGAAACACTTTCGGTAGACCGGACTTGGATAGTACTTATAGTAGACGCGTGTAGGATTGAGCATCTGGCGCGTGTGAATCGAAGGGCATGGGATGTAATTACCGTGTTGACGAGGTTTATGTCGGGATTCTGGGTTGTCTTCACGTGCATCTCCACCGTCCGATAAAGTTTGATGCTCACTGTCTTCTTTTCACTAAAATTTTTTTTATCATATTAATATTTTAATTTATTGCCTATCCATTTGTTTACGTGAAGGACTCCGCTAATTGAGGTATTTCCATTTTGGCCCCTCATCTCATCATCTTGTTCCCCTAACAACCGTTCCCCTAAAAATTTTCAGCATCACACAGTACTTTCTCAGTTTCTTTTAAAATGTCAGTTATTTTTGTTTCATTTAAATTTCTTTTTATATATTCAGTGCAAAAACTTGTAAAAATTTCAGTATTATCTTTATTAACATAGTTTCTTAATTAACTTTAATAAATAAACCATACATTAGTTAAGAGTAAAATCTGAACAGTTAATTGTATTTTCAATTTACATAAAAATACCAAACTCTATATGTATTGAAAAAAAATGAATCTTATTTATTGAAAAATTATAACATATGCCAAAGAATCTTCTGGGAACTAACTATCCAAATCTCCCAAAAATTGAAATTATTTTTTATCTATGTTTTTTTTTGTTAAGAGAAATGTGTGTTATTTTGCCGGGACAATACACGATTAAGTCAGATTATAAACCGATAAACTCTCTGGAGATAACAACGATTAATAATAATGATTGGGGCTAGGGGATTAGCATTACGGGTAACAGGTCGAGTAAGTACGGATAAGGGTCGAATACGGGTAGTATGGATATCC
The DNA here is from genome assembly GCA_900406275.1 of Anastatica hierochuntica. Classification (NCBI taxonomy): domain Eukaryota; kingdom Viridiplantae; phylum Streptophyta; class Magnoliopsida; order Brassicales; family Brassicaceae; genus Anastatica; species Anastatica hierochuntica. The sequence continues at coordinate 12,375 of OVAN01008828.1, read as the reverse complement.
GAAATCACTATCCGAAGCATACTCGTGATAATAAGGATCATGTGATGGGTAAAGGTCGGGTAAGATGAGATCAGATCGATAAAATCATACCCGCTTAATACTCTAACTCGTATTATATCAAAATAACTCGTTTAATTATTGTCATTAAATTTTTAAAATAATATATTAATAGTATAATATTTTTTTTGAATACTATCTCTTATAAAAACATTTACAAAATTAAAAATTAAAGTTATACTAAACATAAAAATAATATTCAATAACATATTTAACGGTTTTAATTTTTTTTATAAAATTAACATTTTATTTAGACAAAAATGTTAATCTAACTAGTTAAATATTACTAATATTACTAAATTTATAGATCTTTTAATTTTTAGTGATTTGAACGAGTAATATAGGTACCCGTATAATTACCCTTACCCGATCCTTACTCATTTAAAAAAAAAATTTTCTACCCAGACGGGTAAATAATATTACCCGCTAATTCGGACTGGATATAGGACAGGTCGGGTTACCCGACCCAAAATGCTCAAGCCTAGTTGACGCCTATGCCTAAAGACTTTGAAGACTTTCATACGAAAAATAAAATGTCTGCTTAAAATACAATATTTTCTTTAGCAAATTATTATAGGAAGTTTGGCAGTAACTACAAAACTAGTTCATATGAATATACGATGTGACACAACCTGTAATCGATGCAAACCGGTTGAGGAAACAATTAGTCATGTATTCTTTGAGTGCGCTATCTTTAGGCAGGACTGAAATATTTTCAATAATTCTATGAGGATGGAGGCATTCCCAGCAACTTCAATTTACACTAATATGGACTATCTTTTCTGGCGGAATCTCTTAAAAAATCAAGATAAAAACCGTTATGATTTTTTTTCCATCGCTATTATGACTAATATGAAAAGCAAGAAATCATAAAGTATTTCAATGGTACATTGGATGTAAAGGAGATCCTAAGAAATGCAAAAACACATTTAGCAGCTTGGGAAGAACCGCAAGTTTAGTCTCTACTGAAGAAGAACGACCACTGGTGGAACCTACATTTTCAAATGGCTTAATCTGCCATATAGATGGTTTTTGGAAACAATCGGATGCCTCTTCTGGGTTTGGATAAATTTGCAAAGACAAGGTAATTTTATTGGGGGCGAAAAGCCAACGACATAGTCTCTCATTCTCCACTCAAAAATGGAATATACTGCAAGATATTTCAGACAGATTGTACGGAACTTACAAGTATTATTCAAGACCTGAATGGTTGGACAACCCTATATACGCTAATTCAAGATTTCCACATTCTTTGTGAATTTTTTTCAGGGTTCAGTTTGATTTTCATTCCGCATACGAGAAATTTATAAGCAAATAATCTGGCTTGAGGATCACATATTAATTTTTTCGAATTAACTTATGTTGACTCATTTTCACCGAATTGGATAACCAATATGAAAGATTTTATCTGATCAATGTTTGGTTGATGTTTCTATAAAACTCTTTTATCATTATATTATTTTTTTTTCGCTATCAAATAATTAAATAGTATTTTTAGGCTATTGACAGACTAACCCTTATTTTAATTTTTTATTTTAAAAAGTTCGCACGTGAACAAGTAGAAAAATACCAAAAAATAATAAAACATGCAAAAAGGAAAGAAATAACATGTCTTTAACTATTTATCCTTATTTACTATTATTTTTGTCACTACAAAATAATTAAATAATTTTTAAACTATATGGTAAATTAGCCCTTATTTAATTTTCTGATTGAATAAATAGAAAAATATCAAAAAAATGAAATATGCAAAAAAGAAAGAAATAATATGTATTTACCATTATAGATATAGATGTGCGTGAGAGGAGCAAGTGGGTCAGTGGTTGCACCGCCTCTGCTGTCATCTCATAAAACCGGAGTTTAAACCCTGCACCTAATTCTAATAAGAATTACTATTTATTTGCCACCAGGGAGATTGACAAAAAAAATCTGCGTTTTTATACGAAATTTTCATTATTAACGTATAATCAGTATACATAATCAGTAAGATTCTACAAATTAGTTGAAGATACGACTTGTTACAAGAGAGGCGACAACGATTCTCAGCCGTGCTATATCTGAATGGCGGGCATGGGAGGAAGTCCGTGAGGTGCTGGCATCGCCTAGGGCACTGGCTACGAGTACGCAAGCCGTATGTTTGCGTAACATATGCCTGGTTGATGGCTCTTGAAGCAGTCGCACATTTATAGTGGGATGGGTTGGGCTATGTTTGGCGTCAATGGAGAGCGTATCCTTCTGGGATCCCGCAATCAATTTCGGCATTTGTCCTCGCTTCATTCCGAGCTCGAGGTTCTTATTTGGGCTATGCAGAGCGTGGGGGCTCATTCGACGATTCAGGAATTCGGCACGAATAGCATGGATGTTGTGAGCATGACTGCGGATCCGGATGCATGACCAGCGTTTACGACGGAGTTGCAGGAGTTTAACAGAGCGAAGAGTGTTTTTCCGTATTTCAAGCTGAGTTATTTTCCACGGGTCTTAAATTCGGATGCAGACCTTTTAGCTAGGTTAGCTAGATCGCATTTATCTATTTTCACGTTTGTGGACTGTTCTATTTCGGTGTGGCTTGCCGCACCACCTCAAATCTTTTGAGTAATAAAATAACTTTTTGTGTCAAAAAAAAAAAAAAAAACTAGTACTGTGCCATATATGACCCTTAATGTTAGTTAGTGAGTGGGAATAATTTGATTTACGGAGTGAAAGACACGTGTGAAACAAGATTAGCTGCGGCGGCCGCTTTCTACTTCGTAGGACCCACACGCTTCATGTTAAGGTCATCCAGAATCTCAATCCCAACCAACCAGATTTTTTCCCTCCCTTTTCTTCTCGCTCTGATTCCTAAGTCGGCCATTTACACCACACATACTCAACCATTTATTTATTTTCTCTTTCACCCCCTTTCTTTTAATATTTTCACGAATAATGCCATTTCATGTATCAGTCTTCAAATTTAACCCCAACAACTTATGGAACACCGCATTGTAAAAACCTCTCATAAACTTATTTACATATCCAACAAGTACATTTTCTTAGAAAAAAAGTTTCAATGGTAACATTAATCAGCTTTTCATTTATTTGGAGAATATATATTTCCTTAGCTAGTCATTTTCATAACAATATAGCAAAATATATAAACAGTTCAATAATTTTATTTTATTATCAGATCATGAGATTAGAATACCTTTTATCAAAATAAAATTGTTAAATCAAATTTTCTGTAACAATCAATAGACTAAATAGTGATAAACATTGTGAATCCAACTATTGGAGAGGTTTGTAATTGAACATCTGAAAAGTTAGGGATTCGCATAAATAAAAATGGAATATCGTGGCCAGGGGATATATTTTGTATGTAAAAGTATCAGCCAATAGAAATCCGCCACGAGAGTGGCTTCATCTAGACACATGTTACCAAGTACGGGGACAGGTGGCGCCGTTCGATGTCGTAACGTGACAGACATTCACTATAGAAAATGGTAGTTGCGTCGGCTGAGTGACGCTGATATCATTCCCACGTGTGTCCGCGCGTGAAGTGGGTCCCATTTGGGTCCAACAGCAATCTGGCGCGGCGCGTGAGCCACGTGTTACGTTACTGCTTTGTACAAGACACCTTATTGGAACTCTGCAACCAAACAAGAACCACTTATTCCATTTACGTATTATTTAATCGTATTTTATTTATACACACTGTAACACACATCCGTGTCTCTTTATATTTTTTCATATTAGAAGAAGATTTAAATATTTATAAATCATCGTCTGGATAATTATATGGGTTTAACATATAGGATCCGACTCAGTGGCTGATCTAGCCCGGTACAAAATTACCAGAAAGAATTGTATCTATGACCTCAAAAAACTAATCGGTGCAATTAGTATTATTTTGCCACCATAGTAATTTTGTTAATTTTTTTTTTAAAAAAATCTATATATTAATCGAGGAGACATAGAGAGAAAATTTTGAATTTTAAAACTGAGTTGTCAACTTTAGAGCGTTTTAGGAGATTATTTGCTAATGAAAAACACTAAAACTTTTGTATTTAATTGTGCCATTAATTTCGATCCAGAATAGTTAAGATACTTAATGATCCAATACATATAATCTAAACAATAAATAAATATTTTATTTGAGTAATTTATAAAAATAAATAAGATTTGCATAAAATATCTAAAATGGTGTGTTATTTTGTCCCATATTGATTGTGAATATAGAGAAGAACAATGAAATTACAGTATAAATAGACATCACATGTTCACTTACAAATCATCTTTCTTCACATTTCGAGTGTGTTCGATTTTAAGAAATTGAATCGAATAGTAGTTATTATGTTTGGCTCAAAAACGGTTTGAACTGAGTTAAAAATTTTTTAGATTCTATAGTTTTGATTTTTTGGTTAAAAAATCAAAATTGAATTATTTAAAATTTCAGTTCACCTCTGCATCCATCTCACGAAACTAGGGTTCGAACCCTGCACCTGTCTCTAGTGAGAGGAACTATTTGCCACTAGGCTATGATGACAAATTTTTTTTTTTCAGTTTTCATTTAAATTTTTCAAAAACAAAAAGATTAACAATTATAAATACACGGATTTTAAATAAATTGACAAAAAATTAAAATATTTTTAAAAAATCTTGAAGAATAGAAAAATTTAAATCTTTAAATTTCTAAACTAATTTTGCAAGTTTAATATGTCAAAAGCATTAATAGTTTTGAAGTGTTGTTTCGTTTTGTCCCACATCGGTTATGAGAGTTGCGAAGAACAATAAACGTATTGTATAAAAATTCTCACGTTCTCACTTGGAAGAGATCTTTTATCATATTTCATATATGTCCAATTTCAAAAAATCAAACTGAATAATAATTAATTTTTATTGTTTTAAAAATAATTTGAATTGAGTTAAAAAAAATAAAAATTTCATATTGTATGGTTTTGATTTTTCCGGGCTATAACTAAATCGAAAATGAACCACTTATTGTTACTGTTCTTAACATGTTTCGGATAAATTTTTCAAAATAAAAAAAATTAAAAAATATTTTGGTTTCAAATCTTTTTGATTAAAAGTAAAAAATTGTAATTATTTGTGTGTGTCAGAGAAAATTATTGGAGTCAAAATTTGATGTTTCAATCTTAGAGCGTTTTGAGGGGTTATAAGCCAATGAAAAACTCTAAAGTTTTTGTATTTAATCATGACATTAACTTTGTTCCAATAAAAGAATATTTACTTTTACTTAAAAAAATATTTGCATAAGATATTTAAAGCGGTATGTTGTTTTATCCCACATCGATTGTGAAAGTAGAGATGAGCAATGAAATTATAGTATAAAATAGGTATCACATGTTCACTTGCAAATCATCTTTCTTCAAATTTCGAATGCGTTCCATTTTAAAAAATCAAATCTAATAGTCATTATTATTTTTGGTTGAAAACCAGTTTGAACTGAATTAGACCTAATTTGTTTTGCATTTTATAATTTTGGCTTTTTGGGTTAAAAAAACCCTAAATCGAATCATTTAATATTTCGATTTTCATTTAAAATTTTCAAAACGATACATATTTATAAATACTTCGATTTTAAATATTTTGATAAAAAATTTATAATATTTTTAAAAGTTCGTGAAGAATAGGAAAAAATTTGAATTGTTAAATTTTTAAACCAATTTCGTAAGTCCAATATGTCTAAAGCATTGATTATTTTTAACATGTTGTTTTTTTGTCCCACATCGGTTATGAGAGTTGTGAAGATAAATTTATTATATAAAATAAACCTCACATGTTCACACAGAAGACGTTCTTTTTCAAATTTTATGTATGTTCAATTTTCAAAAATCGAACTGAATAATAATTAATTTTTATTGATAAAATGATTTGAATTGAGTTAAAAATCAGAATTTCATATTTTTTGGTTTTGATTTTTCTGGATTATAACTAAATTGAAACCGAACCGCTTATTTTTTCTGTTCTCAATAGGTTTTGGTTAAATTTTGCAAAATATAAGATGATTAAAATTTATAAATATTTTTGTTTTAGATATTTCGGTAAAAAAATAAAAGCATTTGTAGCTATGGGTTTAAAAATGATTTGACATGAGTTAAACGATAAAAATTTCATATTATTTGGTTTTGAAATCAATTTCGTAAGTCCAATATGTCTAAGGAATTAAAAAAAATTTAAGTGGTGTTTTATTTTGTCCCGTATTGTTTATAAGAGTTGTGAAAAATTATTAATTTATTGTATAAAATAGACTTCACATGTTCATTTAAAACTGAATAATAATTAATTTTATGAGTTTAAAAACGATTTGAAATGATTTAAAAAATAAAAGTTTCGTATTGTTTGGTTTTGATTTTTTCGGATCATAACTAACCCGAAGCTGAAACGCTTATTATTACGGTTCTCAATAGATATCAGTTAAATTTTGCAAAAATATGAAGAGGATAAAAGTTCTAAAATATTTTAGTTTTAAATATTTTGATAAAAAAAAAAATTAAAGCTTTCTTAAACAATAAAATATCTTATATATTATCTAAGGAGACATAAAGAGCAAATGATTGAGAGTTAAAATCTGATGTTAACCATAGAGCATTTTGGGCGCTATTAGCCAATGAGGAAGCTCCAAAATTTTAATACTTAATTGTGACATTAATTTCTACAAAAAATAGTTAAGATACTTAATGATTTGATGCACATAATCTAAATAATAAATGAATATTCAAAATGAGTTATTTTAAAAACTAATAAGATTTGCATAAGATACTATAATTTTTTTTAAAATAATTATATTTGTAAATAATAAAATATTTAAATCGTTTAAATATCTAAGTCCAATATGAAAACATTAAAATCTTTAAAGTGGTGTATTGTTTTGTCCCACATAAGTTGCGAAAGTTTAGAAGAATAATAAACTTACAATATAAAATAGACCTCACATGTTCACTTACAAAACATCTTTTCTCACATTTCGAATATGTTTGACTTTAAAATGTAGAACTAAACAATAATTAATTTTTCTGCTTCCAAAATGTATTGAACTAAATTAAACATAATACTTTTGTATTGTATGGTTTTGATTCTTTTGGGTTAAAATCGAACCAAGACCGAATCGTTTAATGTTTCTATTATTTGTTTTCCGTCAAATCTTGAGATAAATAAAAATGTTAAAGATTTAAAAGATTTTGGTTTGAAAAATTTTGATAATTTTTTCTAAAAAAAATCATAAACAACAAAAAATTAAACTCTTACTCTTTTAAACTCAATTTATAGTACAAGATATACCTCTTATTTTCATTTAAAAAAATCTATTGTTTAACTTTGGATATGTTCGGTTTTAAGAAATATAACCGAATAATGTTTAGTTTTTTGGGGTTCAAAAATAGTTTCAATTGAGTTAAACATAATAATTTCTGTATTTTTTGTTTTTACCTTTTTATTATCTAATTTCGGATATGTTCGGTTTTAAAAAACATAACCGAATAGTGTTTAATTTTTTTGGGACTCAAAAATAGTTACAGTTGAGTTAAACATAATAATTTTTGTATTTTGGTTTCGATCTTTTTGGATTATAACTAAATCAAAAATGAATCATTTAGTGTTTTGGTTCTCAATCGGTATTAAATTAAAATTTGCAAATAAATTAAAAAGATTAAGATTTATAAAGATTTTAGTTTGTAGCATTTTGATAAAAAAATTGTGATAATAATAAAAAAATTCAAGTTTCTTTTAAATAAAAACAATTAAAATTAAAAAAATTAAAAGATTCGATTTAAATATTTCAATTAAAAAAACTTAAAATTTCACGAACAATTATTCTCTTAAGCCTAATTTTAAAGTCCAATAGGGAAGAAACACCAAAAATATTGAAAATAATGTATTGTTTTGTCCCACATCGGTTATGAGAGTTTAGAGGAGCAATAAATTTATAGTATAAGATAGACTTCACATGTTAACTCATAAAACATCTTTTGTCACATTTCAAATGCGTTAAATTTTAAAAAACATAATTGTAAATATTTTAAGGTTCAAAAATGGTATGAACTAAGTTAAACGTAAAAATTTTCTATTGTTTGGTTTTGATTTTTCAGGATTAATTCTGAAGAGAAACCGAATGTTAAGTGTTTACGTTCTCATTTAGTTTTATTCAATTAATTTTACAGAATCTGAAAAAGATAAAAATTTATAAAAATTTCGATTATGTAACATTTTGATTGAAAAATATGAAAATTTTCATAAAAAATAAAATCCAGACTACTCTTTAATAAAAATAATTTAAAATGAAAAAAGAAAATTTTAAAAAAGATTTGGTCTTGATAAAAAAAAGATTTGGTCTGAATATTTCAACATAAAATTAACAAAATTCAAAATAATTATGTATCTAAATTTTTACTCTTTCAAAACTCAATTTTGTAAATCCAATATGGATGAACACACTAAAAGTATTTAAGGTGATGTGTTTTTTTGTCCCACATCGGTTGCAAGGGCTTTGAAGATCAATAAACTTACAATACAAGATAGACTTCACATGTTTACACACAAAACATTTTTTTGTCACATTTAAGATATGTTCAATTTTAAGAAATCGAATATAATTGTAAATAAGGTTCAAGGATTTTTTTATTGTTTGGTTTTGATTTTTCAGGATTAATACCGAACAGAAACTGAATCGTCAAGTGTTTCAGTTTTCATTGAGTTTATTTAATTAATCTTTACAAAAAATTAGAAGCTTACAATTTATAAAGATTTTGGTTTGTAATATTTTGATATAAAAATATGCAAATTTCCGTAAACAAGAAAAAATCCAGGTTGCTCTTTAAGAAAAAATGGAAAAAACGAATAAAAAAAATTGGTTTGAATATTTCAATAAAAAATCAAAAAATTTCATAAAGAATTAAATTATTTAAATTGTTACTCTTTTAAGTTCAATTTTATAAGCATGATATGGATGAAACATTAAAAGTATTTAAAGTGATGTATTATTTTGTCTTACATCGGTTGTGAGAGTTTTGAGAAGCAATAAACTTATAGTAGAAGATAGAGTTCACATGTTCACTTACAAATCTTTTGTCACATTTCACATATGTTCTATCTAAAGAAATCAAATAGAATATTAAATATTTTTTAGGTTCAAAAATGGTTTGAACTGAGTTAAAGGAAAGAACTTTGTATTGTTTGGTTTTGATTTTTCGAGATTAATATCGAACGGAAACTGAATCGTTAAGTGTTTCGGTTCTCATTCGGTTGTGAATTAATTTTTACAAAAAATTAAAAATAAAAAAAATTTAATGAAATTTAGGTATGTAATATTTCAATTAAAAATTTAAATTTTAAAAAGTTTGGTAAATAATAAAAAGTTTTAAATTGTTAATCATTTAGTCCGATTTTGTAAGCCCAATATGAATAAAAAATTAGTTTTTTAAAAAGTGTTTTATTGTTTTGTCCAACATCAAATATGAGAGTTTAAAAGAGCAACCAACTTACAATGTAAAATAGAACTCTCATGATCACTTTGAAAGCATATTTTGTCATGTTCTGGACATATTAGATTTGAAAAAATCGAAGAGAATAATAATCACTTTTTGGCTCAAAAACGGTAAACATAAATATTTTTTCATTGTTTGGTTTTGTGTTTTTTGAATTATAACTAAACCAAAATCGAATCGTTTAATGTTTTGGTTCTCAATCGACTTTCAATCAAATTTGGTAAAATAGAAAAAGAGTAAAATTAGATCTCAGTTAACAATATTTCGATAAAAATATAATATTTTTATAAAAATAAAAGAAATAGAACCGAATAGTAATTAATTTTTAGGGATTAAAAAAGGTTTGAATTGAGTTAAGCATACAAATTTTTGTATTGTTTGGTTTTCATTTTTGGATTATAACTAAATTGTAACCGAGCCATTTAGTGTTTATTGGTGGAGGTACTACCCACCGTACCCGGTTCAGAGTAAACCGACCCAGGATTCAACAAAAGGATCGAGGTGTTAATGGGCTGTTAAGGCCCCTCAAGGAACATTCAGCCTTACCCGTAGAAGGAAAGTCAGGCCCAACCAATTCAAGCTAAGGGTGAATAAAAACTGAAGAATCGGCATTGATAGGAGGAGTTAATGCGCATTAATGGAGCAGTTACGAGGTGAAAGGAGTATAAAAGGAGAAGGGGGAGCTCAGGAAGAGGGATGAGATTCTTTCTTTAAAAACTCAGCTTGTAACCTTTACATCACATTTTAAGAAAAATCAATAAAGATACAATTCTCTTTCCCACATTTCATCACAAATCTCGTACCCCATATTCTGTGTGGATTTCAGATCCAACAATTGGCGCTAGAAGAAGGGGGAATTCCGCTCCGCTACATCAGATTCCACGTAAGTCGGTGTGCGTTTTGTTTTCCTCTATCTCTTTTCCTTTTTTGCTTTCAGGACAATATGTCAGGCGACAACGGAGCCGATGGACAAACCAACCCGACTCTCCCCGAAATTCGCGACGGCGACAAAGTCGATCTGACTGCCGGGATTCAGGAGCAAGAGCAGGTGCCCCCAACTTTTGATGCTCAGGCGGCATTGGACCATGTCCCGGAAAACATGCGTTGTATCTTCGCCCTGCTGGTAGAGCGGACTGTGAGACAAGAAGAGCAAGATCGACGGTCAAGCCAGCGGCTAGAAGAGCTGGCGCAAGCCCAGGCTGCTCAGCTCGCAAGGATAAACTCCATCGCCCCGATCTCCCCATGGGAACTCCATGCTCTGGAAACCCGACCTGGCAACGGGGCGACCCCCGCTGACCAGAGGTCAGGCGATCGGGACCAAGGCCAACAAGAGTCGGCCCTGGGAGGGATGTCTGCCCATGCGGACTCCGAGCTGCAAACGTTAAAACATACACTCGCCCAGGCAACCGCCGAGCTCCGGACTATGTAGTCCCAGATCCACAAGGCCACCAGCTCGGCACCAGAGGTTCACCGAGTCATTTAGGAAACTCAGCGAACACCCTTCACAAGCCGAATCGTAGGAGCCACTATCCCGAGCATCAAACTCAAGATCACGCCCTACGAGGGAAAAACAGATCCCCGAGCTCACATGACCGCATTCTGCATCGCAATGGGTCGGACCAAATTCAATGGGGCCGACAAAGACGCCGAATACTGCCAGCTCTTCGTCGAAAACCTCTCTGGGGCAGCTCTAAACTGGTTTTCCCGCCTAAAGGCGAACTCGATCGACAATTTCAATGAACTGTCAACCGCTTTTATCAAGCACTATTCGATGTTCATCGAGAAGAGCGCCTCGGATGCCGACCTCTGGACAATGACCCAGAAGAAAGACGAATCCTTGCGATTGTTTCTGTCTAGGTTCAAAGCAGTCATCTCTAATGTGGTCGTCAGCGACGAAGCAGGCATCGCGACTTTACGGAATGCCCTTTGGTACAATTCCCGTCTTTGGGAGGACCTAATACTCAACCGACCTACCTCCTTGGAGGATGCACTCCACCGTGCTTCAAGGTTTGTGGAGATAGAAGACGAAAAGAAAGCATACGCGGAAAAGTACGCCTCCTCGACAAAGACGGCATCCAAAGAAAAGCCCAAAGAGGAAAAGGATAACAAGCGATCTTCCGGCGGGCACCGATCTGAAGGGAGCGATTCCAAGCACAGGTCGTTCCAAGTATCTAACTCCCAAGGGTCAGAAAGGAGCTCGGGGTCCAACTCCAACTACAAGTCCAGGTCCAACACCTGGATCCGAAGTGACAGACCCAGAACCTCAGAAAAATTCTGCGAGTTCCATTATATCTCGGGTCACACGACAGAGGAATGCTATGGGTTCAAGCGTTATTTGTTTAACAAATACAAGACAAAGGAGCTAGCTAGCAATAACGAAGATCGTGAGGGGGAACGCCCACACAACTACATGGAACCGCCAAAACGAGATCGAAACACGCGACAATCAGCGAGGGCGGAACCCCCAACAGCTCGGAAACGGATCAATATGATTATGGGACCAAGCCCATTCTTCAACGACACGGTCCGGTCGATAAAAAGCTACAACATACAGGCGAACTCGACCACCGACGATGTCCAAACAGCAATCAGAGAAGATACCGTCATAGAATTCTCGGAATGGTCAACGCGGAGCGTTACGCGACCTCACAATGACGCCCTAGTACTTGAGCTCATGATTGAGGATTGCGAAATAGCTCGGGCTTTAATCGACTCGGGCAGTTCGGTAAACGTCCTCTACAAGGAGACACTTGACAAAATGGAGATTCCTGAGGAGCGTATAAAGAAATCAAAACAACCCCTAACCGCCTTCAACGGTGCTACTACAATGTCTATAGGGACG
>OVAN01008827.1:0-17688 GCA_900406275.1 Anastatica hierochuntica | reverse complement strand
TGGGTGTATGGATCTTGATCTTGCGCTAAGGATAGAACAACCTGCTTCTCCTACGGATACCAACACTGCTAAGTATAAGGTTGTTTATGAGAAGTGGGAGTGTTCCGATCGCATTGGTCTAATGATCATTAAGGACACCATTCCAAAAACCTTCAGAGGTAGTGAAGAGATCAATGATCTCAAACAGTTTCTTGTCGAGATGAATTTGCGCTTCGCAAGAAATGATAAGGCGAAAATAAGCATGCTTTTGCATCGCTTTAGTACGATGAGGTATCACGGAAAATGAAACGTAAGGGAGTACATTTTGGAAATGTCCAACATTCTTTCAAAGCTCAAGACACTTAAGACTGAGCTTCCGCCTGATGTACTCATCTTCTTTGTCTTGAACTCTCTTCCTCCTCAGTTCAATCAATTGAAATCTAGTTATAATATGCAGAAGGAATAGTGGTCTCTTAATGAGCTCATTGCGTATTATGTGCAAGAGGAAGATAGAATGAAGCAAGAAAGGATTGAAAGTGCTCATTTGCTTACACCTCTAAGGGTCAGGGCAAAATAAGAATGCTCGAGCATGTTAAGAATGATGTTGCTAAGGGTTCCACCCAAAAGAAACAAGATAAGGAAGAAAACACATGTCTTTTCCAGGAAATGTGGACAAATGAAGAAGGATTGCCAAAAGTATCATTCTTGGCGTGCTAAGAAAGGTATGTTCCTTGCTTTGATCTGTTCAGAAATGAACTTAGTTGAAGTGCCTAGAAACACTTGGTGATTAGACTATGCTGCTACTACTAACATGAGTGTTTCACTTTAGGATTGTCTGAGCTACCGAAACGCAACTGATGCTGAGAGAAACATTCATGTGACTAATGGGATTTCGATACATGTGAAGGCAGTCGCGCATTTTAGATTGTTTTTTTAGTACTGATTATTTTCTGGATTTGAAAGATACTTTGGTTGTACCGTCTTTAAAACGAAATTTGGTTTTCGATCTTTATTTAGACATATCCGGTTATTTTTTTCAAAACTGGGAATGGAAAAGTAGTTTTGTCCTTTAATTACAAAATAAATTCTTTTTTTTTAAATTATTTGTTATTAATATATATTTATTAATAAAATATTAATTAAATATTTAATTTAAAAATTATATATATATATACACTGTATCGTCAACAAATGGTGTTAGCTTTTCATTCCAATTTTTTGGCCAAAAATGTATTCAAGGTTTAATTTGTTAAAGATTTTAGATTTAAGGTTTAAAGTGTTATAAAAAATGTTTGGGGTTTAAAATGTGTAAAAGTCTTACTTTGAAAGTTAAAATACGGTTTTCTCAAAAAAAAGGAATAAAACAGAATAAATATAAGAAAACGAACAAAAGACCACAGAAAAATCCAGGTTCTATGATTTGATGAAGATGAAGATATGCATAAAACACATCCACTTGGACTTGAGCTTGGGAAATCCTGAAGGTTCTTTCCTCTTTCGGCACCGTGTTCCATTGTCAGATCTATGACGCGGCTCGCCTGCATCGGAGTGGATGCGGGCTCTCGGGAGGTTTTTTCGGGCTCTTGATCAACCATCTTCACCATCGTCAAAATGTATCATCTCTGGTGGTTGCTGGTTTACATCACTGCCGCCTGACTACTCTATCAATTTGTCTCTGGCTTAGATGGATATGCTTGTTTCCCGGCCAATTGTTGAAATGGACTTGATTTTGAGACTCCCGCTAGTTGGGTCCAAAGCTTTGATTTTCTTTTCCTTCATAATGGAGAAGTCAAACCCGAAATTACAAGGTTTAGTAATTGGGTCTTGTAATCTTTATCTTATTTCCTCCATAATGGAGATGTTTAATACATTTAAAAAAAAAATCTATATATTAGATTTCATAATTGGAACTTCAATCAGGTTAACGTTGATTATCGTTATCGATTAGGCAGTATTGATCATGATAGATATTGAAAAGAGTTTGAGAAACCAATGATGAGAAAGTCTATCTCTGATATAATTATATGTTCGGAGGATAAAATATTCAAGTCTCTTATTATCTATTATTTCGGCTCGTTCTTTCGGGAAAATAAACGCCAAGAAAATTTTCCTTCTCATTGATCATATCGCTTTACCATTCAAGATTAAATACATAAGGATTTTATTTCATTAATTTTTTCTTCTTCCCAAGATTATTTCCCTTATCTTCGATATTTGTTCGAGTCAGACTATCTACTGGAATCTCCGTATGTCTGGCAAGAATATGATATCGAAAGATTTTGGACCGCGAGAATTTTTTCTCGTCCTGCTCGTGACCTAGTGTTTCAACACTTTCAATGCAAGCATGGAGTTCTAAAACCACAAAAAGTTAGAGTTTCTAATATGGCAATGGTGTTTGCTTTGTTTGACAATGAGCCAACAACTACTATTTTGCACCCGCGACGAAGCAGTTATCTATCCTAGATTAAATTTTCTTTCCTTTATTGTATCATATTTTTCTTGTATTTCTTATCTTATTTTTAAGTCAAGAACACGCTTTACTTGTTTCGCCCTTGTAAGATCGACGGGTCATTAAGGGTCTCCCTAGAGGTGACTTACTTTCCGCTTTCTCAAAGAAAAAGGTTTCAATGTAAAAAAAAAGTCAATTAAAATGGTCATTTTACTAATTACAGAAAATTGTCGTTTTCTTCCTTTTTGATAATATTTTTTTTATTTAGATATATGTAAAACCAATTGAAGTGCGTATGTGATCGCAATCTTATGTTGCGGTAAGCTTTCCTGAGTGGCTACGTCGTGTCATTGAAGAGGAGGAACCATAATAATGGATGGTGTGAAAGCCAAAGTATTTCTCATTCATTAAACGTTGGAATGTACATAACTGTTTAAAGAAGATATTGTTACAACAAGAACCTATTCTAGTGATTAAATATCGTAATATAAGGAAGTATAATAACAGATAGAATCTTTTGAGAATAATATTTTTATATTTGTTCATCCTCCCGCAGTGAAAGCATCGAATAGTCTGACGGTTAAGCTGGATCGAAAGTCATTGAACAACGAGCTTTGTAATCCCTTCGTAAAGATATCAACATATTGTAGCGAGGAAGGAACATGAATCACCTTGACTTGTCCAAGTGCCACTTTCTCGCGAGCAAAATGAAGGTCTATCTTAACGTGTTTGGTGCGTTGATCTTGCACCAGATTCGTGGAAAGAAAGACAGAGTTGATATTATCACAATAGATGAGTGTAGCTTTACGTATCGGACAATGGATCTCTAAGAGTAGATTTCGAATCCAACATGTCTCTGCAACTGTATTCGCGACTCCTTTATATTCAGCTTCTGCACTGGAACGCGATACAGTTTACTGACATTTATAGGACCAGGAGATGAGATTGTCAAAAAGGTAAATGGAGTAGCCAGACATGGAACGTCTTGTGTTCGGACAACCCGGCCAATCAACATCTGAATATGCTGTTCGGGTTGTGAAATTGGACTTAAAAACTTGAAGGCCGAGTGATGATGTACCTTGAATGTAACATATCACACGTCTTAGAGCTTGAAGACGCTTCTCTCTAGGGCCGTGCATGAATAAACAAATTTGTTGAACTGCGTACGTTATGTCCGGTCTTGTAAACGTCAAATATTGTAAGGCACCTGCTAGGCTCCTATACACAATCGGATTTGCAATCTTCTCACTAGCAGAGGCCGACAACTTGCTATTTATGTCCACAAGTGTTGACATAGGCTTACACTCCATCATGCTAACTCTCGCAATAATTTCTTTGGCGTAGTGTTGTTGAGTAAGCAAGATACTAGAGTCGTTGTAATCATCCTTGATGTCGAGGAAATAACTCAAGCGTCCGATATCGGTGATCGGAAACTTCGTTTTCAAAGCATCAGTGATACGAGTAATGAGCTGTCTGCTTGAACCGGTGACTATGATATCGTCTACGTATAGTTGGAGATAGGGGAGATCATGTCCCTGCTTATAGACTAACAGGCTCATGCAAGATTTACAAGAGTTAAAGCCGAGTTTTGAGATGAAACCTCTGAACCTCGCATTCTAGGCACAAGGTGCTTGTTTCAGACCATAGAGTGCTTTATCGAGCTTGCAAACATAATGAAGGTTCTCTTTATCTACAAACACCGGGGGTTGGTGTATACACATTTCCTCGTCGATTTTGTCATGTAAGAAGGCGTTCTTGACATCGAGTTGGGTAATGTGCCAATGCTACATTTATCACTGTTCAAATCATAGTAGGCTGGACAATGAGGCTAAATTTTTCGTCATAGTCAACACCTTCTTGCTGTGAGTTCCCATTCGCCACCAAACGAGCATTATACCTAGTGAGAGCGCTATCTGTATTTGTGCTACATAGAATTGATTATGCTAGCACCATAAGGTCATAGAACTAGTCGCCAAGTCTTATTCTTCATTTGAGCATTATACTCATCAGTCATTGCAGAATTCCAATTTTGATATGCTAAAGCTTTGTGATGTCTAGTGGGAAGACGAGACACATAAAAAGTGTAAAGAGAATAAATTTTCTTTTCTTGTGAATACCAACCTAAGGACGAGTCATCATTCTTGGTGGAGCAGGCGGTGGAGCAGTCAAAGAGGCGCTGGAACAGAAGTGATGGATGAAGTTTGAAGTGGCACAACAGCTAAGTTTGGGGTGGACGGTAACGAAGAGGGGGCAGAGGATCTTGAAGAATCAACTTGAAGAGAGGAGATGGTTCCTCATTGATTTCTAAGGACTTATATGATTCATTTCGAATGTCAGGCTTCTCTGCCATAGGAAAAGTGAATTCATCGAAGATAACATATCTCGATATGGTGATTTTGTTAGTCTTCAAATCGATACAACAATATCCACGACAATTGACCGGATAACCAAGAAACAAGCACAGTGTAGAGCAATGGTATAGTTTGTGAGTGGTGGAGTTGTTGACATTCGGGAAGCAGAGGCAACCAAAAACTCAAAGGTGATCACATGATGGATGTCGCTGATGAAGAACGGAGTAAGGCGTAAGATTGGATATTGAGGCTGACGGCAAAGGGTTGAGAACATGGGCCACGACATGTAAGGCTCCGGCCCAATAGGAATGAGAGAGTTTGGCTTGAAACAAAAGGCATTGAATAACATTATTGATGTTTCTAATCATTCATTTTGATTTATCATTTTGTTGGGATGCATGAGGGCATGAGGACCTGAAACGAATGCCATTAGAAACAAAATGATCGTGAAACATAGAGTTATTATACTTACCACCATTATCGCATTGAAGGAATTTTATTTTCGAGTTGTATTGATTGGAAACAAAAGAAGGGAAGTGAAGAAATTTCGAGAAGACGTCACTTTTCCAAGGAATTGGATAGACCCATAGAAAATGTGAATAGTCATCAAGGAACAAAACATAATATCTTAAGCCACCTATATTTGGGACCAGAGATGTCAATACATATAAATGAACGAGTTCAAAAGGCTTAGAACTTTGAGAAACAAATTTATGAAATGGAAATTTATTTTGTTTACCCAATTGGCAAGAAGGACATCATGAAAGAAAGTTATTGTTATTACAAACGATCATCTTAGAAGAGATCAAAGACCTCATAATATCATTATTTGTATGGGCAAGCTGCTTGTGCCACGTTGAAAGAGACTCAACCAAGAAAGCTGAATTTTGGTGAAAGTTATTTAGAGAAGATGGAAGCGAGTAAAGATCCCCTGAACTCTCACTGCGGAGAAGAGTGTTCTGAGTGCAAAGATCCTTCAAAGAAAAGCCAAAAGAATCAAATTCTACAGAACACCAATTGACTTTAGTGAAACGATAAACACAAATTAAGTTTGTAATAATGTCAGGAGCAACAAGAACACTCTTTAAACTTAAGTTGCGAGAGGAGGTTGGGATTAAAGTGTTTCCGGAAAGATTAATTGGTATGGAAGAGCCATTATCTACAATAATCGATTTTCTGGTGTTCAATTTAAAAACAGAATTGAAGCTACCTGACGAGGAAAAGACGTGAGATGATGCTCATGAATCCATGTACCAAGTACCTGGATTTGGTTCCGCAAGGGTTATTGTGTTGAATGCCTCTGCAAAATCTCTTATAGGTTGACAAGGAGCATCGGAGAGGTGAGCTTCACTCTGTTGAAGTTGCGGTGGTCGCGGAGAAAAATGAGGAGTAGGCGTGTAGCTATTTGGGTATTATGTCTACGGTGCCTGAGATGCCAGCCATGGTTGAATGTCCCCGACCAATATGGAGGAGGACCCCAATTCATGTACGGAGGTCTGCGGTTGAAGCCATTGGAGTTACGAACTCTACCACGGCCGCCGCGTTTGCCTCCGCATCCCTGTTGATTGCGGTTCCGGTTTTTTGATATGAAGTTGTTGTTGGAGGCAACAAGAGCAGTGGAAGAGGAGCCATGATCGTTGTGAGAAGCATGTGGTTTGTGATTTCTTTTCAGGCATGTTTCTTCTCCCTGCAATGTATACTTACCATCATCAAATGAGGGGAAAGGTTTTCGATGGTTGATTACATTGATAACATAATCAAACTTCTTGTTGAGGTCATTCAGCATGTCCATGACCAATGTCCTTTCAGACACCGGTGCATCGACATTCGCTTATAGATTGGCGATTGAGCGAAGACTTTGACATTACTCCTGAATCATCATGTCACTGATTTTCTTATTTCGTAGCTCGTTGTCAAGTTGCATTGCTTGTAGCCCTTTGTTGTTTCAAAACTAGTTTTTCGATTCTCAGCCACAACTCGTAGGCAGTGCCTTCCTTCTTGAAGGTTATCTTAAACAATGCAGGCGCGAGAGTGTCGTAGAGCCATATTTTGACAACATCTTAATGTTTTTTCAGGTCACTCTAGTGGCTGCAGTGGGAACAACCGTGCCATCAAGGTGATCTAGCACATCAAAAGAGAAACAACGCATTAAAAACAATTCGCGCCAGGCGACGTGATTGTATTCATTGAGGTCCAGGAGAATTGGAATTGATTTGATATAAGAAACTCCGTAAAATCTCTCGAACAAGGCATTGGAATTAGCCATCGTATCGAAGAAGAAGAACAACAGAAGCGATGAAAAAAAGAAAAGAAAAAAGTGAGAAAGGAAAAAGAAGATCAAATCGAATTCGGCTCTAATACCATGAAAGCCAAAAGTTTTCTCATTCATACAACGTTGCAATGTATATAACTATTTAAAGAAGATATTGTTACAACAAGAACCTACTCTAGCGATTGACTATCGTAATATAAGGAAGTATAATAACATATAGAATCTTTTGAGAAGATTCTTACTGGTGGTTTGATCCTTACTGGTCTTCTTCGAGAAATTGAATTTTACTTTGTTTCTGTTTCATGTTCTACTCTGTTTTTTATGTGTTTATGTCCTTGTTTTATATCTCTGTTTTGTGTACAAGACTCTTGTTTCTATTTCCTCTTTATATATTACTAGGTGTTGGTCCGTGCAGATGCATGGGCATGAAAAATTTTTCACAAAAATTTATAAGAATCGAAATTTAATACTTGTACATGTTTATTTAAATATACAATTTGTTGTGTTTTGTGCTATTTATACGCACGAACATGTACCACAACATATGTCTTATAAGAATATATATTTCATTATTTCTGTTAGGACTAGGCATAATACCCGAACCCGAAGACCCAAAGCGAACCGATCCAACATATGTCAAACAAACATTTATAATACAAAAGATAAACTCCATAAATGATGTTTATCTAGTGGAGACAATATAAGTTAGTTTGGAGATTATAAAATCTTTGATTCATGGATTTTATTACGTAACACCTAGATCCAAGTCACATTGTATGCTCGTGTAAGACCCAGAACAAAGGCATACATTCGTTGGACGTGATGCTATGAGTTTATAAATTTCATCTCTCAATTCACTCATTTGGCTAAAGGAAGAAGAAAGGAATCTTGTGTGAAATTTATTATGTTAACCCACAAGTCATACATGACATGAAGGACATCAAATCAAAAGATTAAATGTTCAGAAATACGAAATGAATAATAGTTTATGATTAATTTGAAACGATAACATCATTGTTTATAACCAGCATGATTAAACAGAGGAACATCTCCCACTTATATTTCTATTGGACACATCTCTACTTATGTCGGGTTTATTTGGGTTTTGGATATTGAGGTTCGATATTTAGGACTTATTTAGATATTTAAAAAATTTGGTTCGGATATCCATTTAAATTATGTAAAAAAATGCAAAAATTTAGATGTTCAAAATCCAAAAATGAAAATAATATACAACATAAAATTTTGAACAATATATTACCTAACACCTAAAATTAACATGAAAGTCGGTTTGATTCTGGTATTTGGATGAAGAAACAATATGTATTTTGTTCATTTCGGTATTTTGAGTATTTTTAGCTTTTTTTATATATTCTTTAATTTTTTTGTCGGGTATTTCGGATAACTTGAGTATTTATAATATTTTTGGATATTAAATCTTAAAATAACTAATATATTAAAGTATTTAATTATAATTCAAATATTTTGGGTATCAGAAATATTTCAGATCGAGTCGAATTCTGTTCCGTATTTTTCGGATTTTGAAATTTATGATCCGTTTAGATATTTCACCGAATTTGTTTTGGGTTCGGTACCGTTTTGTGGGTGATTCAGTTCAGGTTTTCAAGATCGGTTTTTTGTCCAACCTATTTACATTATGAAGTTCGAGATATAGTTAACTTTGATGTTAATTTTGAAACGATACATATTTAGAAATTTGGCTTTCACATATAGAAAAAGTTAAAATGAAGAACTATCAGATATTGGTCAATTTCTCAGCCTTTCCAAACCAACTGATATGATTCACAACATTATATGCCGAAAGAAATAATAGTTTTGTGTATAAACAATAAAAACTATGTAGAAATAAATAAACTGGAATAAATGTACTCTACATAATTGGGCTTTAAAAATATATGTGTTTACTGTTTATGAACTATACTATAAATCTATATTCTTGAAAAAGAGTGAGAAGACAAGAATACAAAAAACAAATCTGTTTGTTCAATGTGTATTCCACACATGCATGTTTGTTATATATAGATTGGTTTGTATCGTTGAGTCCAAAACTTGTAGAGCATGTTGGACACTTTCTTTAAATCGAGTTACGGTGATCTATTGCGCACATTGGTTCCAAAACAAATGGTAACATTTTGTGATCACCACCTACAAGTGTTATTATTTAAAACCAAATTTCCCATTATCATCATATGATTTGATGATCTTGGTAAATCCCAAAGAACAGAGAGAAATGAGTCCTGACCTCTTTTGGGTGATTGTTGCAAGCCTTCCACTTCAAAATTTCTTTGAATTCATTGAGTTCTTTTAGGAGCTTTTGAATGGCTGATGATCTTTCTCTGAGAGATCGAAGCCTAGAAACTTTCTTTTTGGCTATTTCCATTTCCTCCTCTATCCTTCTCATGTTGGACCTGATATATATATATAGACACACACTATAGAGAATGGTAAGTTCATGACAAACACTTTGTTACGACTATAAGGACGAAGAAGAGTGCAGGTTCCTTTCGAGTTCCAGTTCCAGTTCCAAAATGTCCCATAATCCACCCGGCTTTGCTCAATTTTAGAGTGAGACTCCTCTGACCTTGACCTAGCTTGTTCCAACAAAAAGTAAACTACATCTGTTTATCAGAACTTTCGTTAGAGCTGTGCCATATCTAATCCAAGTTCGTTTACTAACACATCCATAAAATCAACCAGTAAAGCAAGCATTGATTAAAAGAAAGTGTATAATCAGATAAGCATTGAGAATGTACCCATAAATGGATTGGCCGCCTCGCCTTGACAAGGCAAGTATCTTGGGTAGAATGAGAATGACAAACTTACAGTTCTCCAAATTCTGCAATTCCCCGAGAGATGGAGGAATATTTCCACTGAAACATTGTCTTCCATTTTCAAGAGTCTCATAAAGGCATAAATATAAAATTGAACCAACTCTTGAGCCATATCAATCGCGGCATCTCTGTAGCAATCTCTGTTTCCGTTGCAGCTTCCACATAACACACAAACCCTCTTGTGGGTTTGAGGACAAATAAGTTTAAGAAGAACGTGTGATTCTAACCCATTCTTGTTTCACTTTGTGATGCAACTTAAGCAATGAGATTAATAATTATATAGACACAGCAACGAAACAAAGACAAATAGTACTATTCCATATTATCCGATTGTATTCAAGTAACAAGCTTTCCTTTTGCGAAAAGGAATGGCACTTTAAAGTGAACTAACCAACATAACTCCATAATTCTTGGAAGCTGATCAGCTGGACAAAGGCGCTTGTAAACATAAAAACACAAAGAAAAGAGATGAAATGTTGAACAGGGAAGATAAAAGAAAACAAAACAAAACACGATGCAAAAAAATAACAATACGAAAACAAACCAATGGAACCCGCAGGAATATAACATGGAGTGTTCATCGGTGATCTCATAGACATACTCGAGGGAAGATTGTAAAGCCGACTGTTCGATAAGGAGAAAGCATATTGATCGTGTGCCATCTACAAAATCGATGTTCGGAAAAAACAAAGAAATTGTAAGTCATAGAAAAGAAATAAATATAAGAAAATAACCTAGGGTTAATCGAGGTATAATTAGGACAAAAAAAGCCGGAAGACAAATCCAACAGTGCGGGGTATTCATCGGAAAGGAAGATTGCGACATGTAAGCAAAATCCAATTTTTGTAATTTTCGAAAAATAAAAAGAAAAATATACGCGAGAAGCTACGGCTATGATACGTCATCTAAACTTAATAAGACGATGATAACTCAGCTTTTTACCTCTCTTTTAATATTTATATAGAAGATTCAGTTTGACCAAAAAAATATATATATATAGCCGTTTCAAAAAAAAATTCTTATTTAGACTTCTTCGTCGTAACTATTTATGAACCAAATGTTTACCAAGCTTTTCATTCTCAGTCAATGGATATCAAACTAGCTTTGAATGAATTTTTGGATTGGAAGTTGGTAACAGAAATAGCTTATGCAAATCGTAATGCTTTCTAGATTGCTACAAAGTTGTGCTTTAAACCTTACGTATCAATCCTATGTAGCAATAAACGAACCTATGTGGTTGATGGATCTCTTGGAAGAAGAAAGGAAAGTTGCGTGTGAAGATGGGTAAGGGGAATCTTCTTCATAAGACTTCATCTGGGTAGTGTTATAGTCACGAAAGCTCTGTTTTTTGGCTCTTATGAGCGGATCATTCTCCGCCTATACTTCTTTGGATAAAGAGGCTACTTTATCCGCAAGCTTATATTTTTCATCTTCCATAGACGTCAACGCTGCTTCTACCTCAGCGATCTTCCCCTCGTTGTTCTCTCAATACCATCCGTTTCCTGCTCCATAGATTTCACAAGAAATATAGAATGAGAAGAAAGCAATCCAGCTCTCGCATACATTGCATATCAATTCCCAGTAAGCTGAGAAATCTCAACTGACACATACAATACCAAGATAATCTACCTGACTGAGACAATCACATTAACACCAAAAGCTCCGGACATACGCCGTGAGCTCAATACATGAAATCAATTTGACTACAACATTCACCATTTGGCGCTTGAATAGACCAAATACGAATCCTATCCATTGCTCATATTCATGTGGACGTTTCTTTAGAGGGTAATATAATCAAACAAAGCTTAAAACGTTAAGTAAAGAACAAGCAACTTCCGAACTATCATATCCTAAGTTCTCAACGTAAAAACACTCATGATAAGTGCTGAATAATACCAATTTCGAAACCCTAAAACCTAATCACCCAATAAATATCCATTAAAGTAAAAGTAAACAGAGCCAAAATCGGAACCTGGACTTCGAGTTCATCAGCTTCCACCTCCGTCTCCGTCGTCTCGGATTCTCCAGAAGCAAGTGGTACGAGGTTTAGTAACCGCAAAAGGATAGTTTTATGCATATAAGCCAACAACTTTCACTCTTGAATAACATTTGGTTGATGTAATTTGGAACGTCGCCTTTGAGCCAAAGGAACCGGAAGAAACTTGAGCCTCTTGGGATTTGGTTGCTCCTTAGGCAACAACTTAGTTTTATATGGTCTTCTTTTCCAAACCTCTGCTTCATCTAACACTTCTGAAAGCTCCAAATCAGGATTGTGAATATTCTCATAGTCATTAGAAGACCGCGGTGAGGCTGTGCTAATGTGCTCTTGCATCATGTCTTTAAACGTTGTGAGGTGCACTGCGCATTTTTTAACCTCTCCAAGCGGGATAGAAGAATCTCCTTTTGTGTTTTCAATAGTAAATTTGAAAAAGACTTCGTTGCAAGCTCCCATCGACGTGCAGGTTCTGCTGAACAAGAGAAGGTGCTCTGTTCCAAAACACATGTTTGTGAAAGCTTTTGGATCGGGATACCATACCTCATCCATAACAGTTAGCTCACAAGCATCGACTCCTTTTAAAATACATGAACAATGTATCCTGAGATCGTGCATTGGGTACTCTCCATCGACTCCAATCATGATGCAAGCACAAAATCCCAGAATGTCAGATGACGATTCACTCTGAGGTAAGTGTATTCTCAACGAAGGACCCATAGCTTGGTGATTGAAGCTGGAAGGTACATCTCTTCCAGGGAAATAAGAGTGTTCCGATTTTGCCGAGTCTAGCTGCTTGTTACGGTGAATGAGAATATGTGCCTCTTGATCTAATTTGTAACAGTTGCTAGCTACAAGCTTGAGCAGACAATGATGCTTAAAACAACCTGAGATATCCACTAGGGATGTGCAGCCATGGATGTAGATATACAAGAGACCTCGAGGAAGCTCATCGGGCAATGCTTGAAGTCTCCGGCAATTGTTTAAGTTCAGTTTGATTAACTTGGTAAGTCGCTTGATGCTCGCTGGGATGAATTCGAAATTGTTACCACTTAAATCTAGTTCTGACAGATTCCATAAGTTGCCAATACTGTTCGGGATCTGTATCATGTTCATGTTGCTTAGGCACAGAGCTCTCAAGTCATCAAACCTTGATAAGGGAGGACATAAAGATCGCAACAAACTTTCTGGATGATAGAAGCTACTTCCAATTGCTAAAACTTGAAGACGGGTGAGTCTTGCAACAGACCATGGTGCTCGTCTTATTGATGTTCTTCTGGCTTGAAGAACCTCGAGAGCTACTAAATTTCCAATGTTTTCAGGCAGCTCTTTAATGCTAGTACTATCTATATCAAACCACCTCAAGCAGCTCATTGTCTGACAAATTTCTGGTGGAAAGCTCTCAAGTATTGAACAACCAGCGAGCTTGAGCCTTTCGAGTAATCTTAGCTCAGAAATGCTTACCGGAAGAGATTTCAGCCTTTTGTTTTCTGAAATATCCAAAGAACGAAGCTGAGAGAGACTACAGATCCTTGCAGGAATTTCTTCAATTGATGTCTCAGATATACGCAGAACTTCTATATTGGTGGAAACATGAGGGAACTCGTTGACATTAAGGCAACCAGACACTTCAAGAGTTTCAAGAGATGTGAGGGTTTGGAACGTCTCTGGGAGGTTCTCAAGATATTTGCAACCGTCCAGATTCATGGTTTTAAGTGAGACCAAGTGCCTTAAGGAGCTTGGAAGAGTCCTAAGACTCTGGCAATCTGACATATCCAATCTAACTAGATACGAGAGACGGCTGAATGATGATGGAAATTTCTCTATCTTTGTACTCTGCAGATAGAGTTGTCTGATATTTAGGGAAATCTCTGGGAAATGTATTAGACTTGAGCATCCACTCATCCCAACTGTTTCAAGTGACATCAAAGCAATTCCACTTGGAATTTTCTTGAGTTGGATGCAGTTAGTCAAGTAGAAGCAAGAAAGTCTCTGCAGATTTTTGATAGTTGGAGTAACCTCAATCAAACTTTCGCAATAGGAAAGGTTTAGTTCCTCCAAATTTGTGGCTCTTGAGAGATCTGGAATTTCGACAAGGTATTTACAGTGAGAGAGATCCATCTTCTTCAGTTTCCTAAGAGGCTGAAAAGTTTTACATCAAACGTTTAAGGCTTTTGCTTCAATAGCAAATAGCAACAAAATTAGTCTTATGCAGATTATATGGAGAATTTACCTGGATCCCATCCCAAAGCTTTTCGAGATTGCTATTACTCATACAAAGTTCAACAAGAAACTCAGGATAAAATCTTGAAGGCAAAGCCTTTAAAGGGTATCCATTCCAACGCAGATACTGAAGCTTGCGTGGGAGATAACTGAGGCCATTAGGTAGATGCACTCTACTCTCTCCATTATATGAAAGATCATAGAAGTTGAGAAGCTTGAGATTAGACAGTCCCTCGAAAGCTTGATTGCTAGTAAATATCTCAGAAATTTCAGACATGTTCAAGGACATTGCTTCAACAAGTTGTGTTCCCTAAAAGAAATTGAGAAGAAGCTATCAAAACCATTTAGAGAATATTCTGATCAGATTAAGAGGGAAGAAGCATATGCACTTTAACTTACAGAATTTTCTGACAATAAATCACAGATGTCTTCAGGATCCCATAAAAGTAACCGTTCAGCCGGTTTGGTAACTGCTTGTTGACGGACAAGTTCTCTACCCATCTGTTCAAGCAAATCATGCATCTTTATGTTTCCATTTGATATCATTATTAAAGACTTTTCTTCAAGGACCCTTATACCAATGGAAGCAGCATAGCCACAAATATCCAGAAGTTTTAAGACATAATCAACACGCTTCATGTTATAGAAACATGATATGTAGAGAAAAATAGCCTTCTCTTGCTCATCCAATCCATCATAGCTAACTCTCAGAACTTTCATAATATCGCTATGAGGGTAAGCTTCTAGCCTAGCAAGAGTGCTTTCCCATTCTCTTTGGCTTCTTTGATAAAGAAAAGAACCTAAAACTCTTAGAGCCAGTGGAAGACCAGAGGCATAGTTAACTGCTTGAACTGATAACTCGCGAAACTCATTTGGAATTATACTCCCATTTCTGAAAGCATAGGTACAAAAAAGATGGAGAGCTTCTTTTTTGGGTAAGCACTTCACTTTATATACCAAATCTATGCCATGAGAAACTAGCAAATGTTTATCCCTCGTAGTCACAATGATTCTACTTCCTGGACCAAACCAATTAGTCTCCATCACCAATTCATTGAGTTGCTCAGATTTATCTACATCATCGAGAACAATCAAAACCCTTTTGTGCTTGAACCTCTCCTTGATTATACTGGAACATGAAACCAAGCTCCACGCTTCTTTATCTCTCTCTTGAAACATTCTACATAAAAACTCCCCTTGTAAACGCCTAAGTCCATATCTGTTACAAACTTCCTTCACATTATCCATGAAGCAATGAACTTGAAATCGACATGAGAGTTTATTATACAAGTGTCTAGCAATCGTAGTTTTACCGACTCCACCCATTCCCCAAATCCCTACCATCCGGACATCGTTGTCTTCAACAGACATCATAGACTGCAGAAAGTCCATATGACAACTCATTCCAATCAATTCGTTTGAATCATCCGATGAAGTCGAAAACAATTGATCAGAAATGTCTTTAACAATCTTCTTAACCAGCTTTGACTCATCCCTCCTACCATAGAAAGTCCATCACTTAAGAAACCAACAATCAGATTGAAAACACCACACAAAGAAACCTTAGAGACTTACCAATTCCGAGAATCTTCACCAGAGATGGCAGCTAATTTCGTCAAAGCTTCTTTCCATTTCATCACCTTCTCCTTGTCACTATGACTCTCAACATCCTCACCGAAACATCCAGTTTGTCTTCTAACATCTGAAGGATCAACCTCATAGAAAACAGGGAAGACTGTGTGATGATTAACCCGATCTTTAGATTCCATGATCGTCAAGAGCTCATCTAAACACCAGCTTGAAGCTGCGTAGTTCCTGGAGACGACGACGATCGCAAATCTGGAGACTTTGATCGCATCTACAAGCTCTATTGAGATGGGTCTTCCTCTCTCTAGATCTGAATCGTCTCTGAAAGCATTGATCCCCATCCGATCAAGCTCGCAAAACAGATGGCTCACGAATGTCTTACGCACATCTTCGCCTCTAAAGCTTACGAAAACGTCGGATTTCCAGATGGGTGAATGATGAGGATGAGAAGCCATGGATTTCTCTCTGAGCTCTACAACAGAGACTCCATCATCTTACAAGATAAAGTCGACATTTTTTTATCTTCTTTTTGGGTCCTCGTTTGCTACACAAGTTTCTATTTAACACAAGTCAAAGGTTCCCATTTGATAACGAGGCGTAGAAGAGTCAAGTCACAATGAAACTCAATTTCTTGGAAACCAAATTATAAGTTAAAAAGTTTTGGTGTAATGGCTATATATAAAGTATGGTCCTTTATTTACTTCTTTGTCTTGTATTCAAGGGCCAAA
The DNA here is from genome assembly GCA_900406275.1 of Anastatica hierochuntica. Classification (NCBI taxonomy): domain Eukaryota; kingdom Viridiplantae; phylum Streptophyta; class Magnoliopsida; order Brassicales; family Brassicaceae; genus Anastatica; species Anastatica hierochuntica. The sequence continues at coordinate 1,251 of OVAN01008827.1, read as the reverse complement.
AGTTAGTTTTCGTGTGTTTAGATTTTGTGTTTTAGTTGATGTGTTTTTAATTATTAGATATTTTAGGATTTTTACACGTACTAAAAAATTAGTGTTAATAGTGAGACAATCTAAAAATCATGCATCTTTATGTTTCAGCACTTTCTTAAAGATTTGGGTGAGCACGAGCAGTGCTTAGTTCTTATGGATGTGAGACAAATTAAAAAAAAACGTGAGAGCTGTATTTTTCGACTGAAAAATAACAATATGAGAGTTTATATATTAATAATTAATATAGTCTAAATGTCCATGAAGAATTAAAGTTTCAATAAAAATTAATGATACATGTTAGAAAAAATTCAAATTTTACATTTTATTTTCTAGACATGGTGAGAGTGTAGTCTTGGAATGGACAAAATACTCGGTCTACAGAACCAAACTGATACTGACCCAAAAAATGATGCCAAATCCGAACACACACCAATAAAATATTCTCTCATTGGGCTGTGAACATAATCGATTATCAGCCATTATGTGTTTCACTCGCGAAAAGCCAGCTAACAATACTGCACCACCAACCGTCCTCATACACTTGACAAACAATAGTTTTGTCGAGTGGATTATGATGACCACGACGATAGTTAATAACCTGAGAGTGACGCCATAGTCTTCGGTAATGTTGAACGCTTGAGCAGTCAAGTAGAAGTTGACAGCTAAGAAGATCGAAGCAACGATCATCCAAGGTTCATGGTGGTGCTCTGCCATCTCATCAGATAACTAAGCCAACGACGGTACACGAATGGTTGAGCTAGAAACTTGACGACGTTTGGCATAGTAACGTTTCTAACAAACGCCCAACTATAAACAGAATATAGAATATAGAGGCAATAGAACTGAAGAATGGTGGTAAGCTCAGTTCGTTTAGCCATTTCAAACGCATCGTTATGCCCATCGCGACCATCAAACATGTTAACGAACAAAATGGATTGATCAGTTTCTTCATCTACAAGTAAAAATAGAGATAGTCAGATTGTCCGAATGAAACAGAGAGGAGAAAAAATACTGTAGCGACCCCGACCCGAGGGTACCGGACTGCTCCAANAAACTTCACCAACCGGTTCGCAAATTAATTACTTCTGACTTTACCTGCAGAAACACCAAAAGGAAAAAGGGAGAAAAGAGAGGGGTCAGTGACTTTTCAAACATGCCACTCAGTGAGGTCGGACCCGACTCCGCCTCACCCGCAACCCGCCTAACCCCGCTAGACTAGAA
>OVAN01008826.1:0-17688 GCA_900406275.1 Anastatica hierochuntica | reverse complement strand
TGAAAAACAGACAATACAAAGGTGTATTTTTGTAAGTCTCCCTAATTTAAATGTAATGACAAATTATGTAAATCACATATGAACTAAAAGTTATTTTTAAGAGTATTTCTCTTTTAATAGTATAGTTGGTCGACATTATTTTTTAAAAATTTGTTTATTTTTCTGCTAAAGCATGAAAATTGTAAGAACAAAATTCATATAAATGATTTACACTTCATAACTCATACTTGATCACCATAATATTTTAAACTAAAATAATTTAGTTTTCTCAAACTTGTCTCAGTTTAATTTTAAGTGTGATGTAATATATTTGTTCGCATATTAAAAAGCAATTAAATTTTCTATTTTAGTTCTACCTAATATATTATTTGTTTCGTTTCACTTGAATGAATTTTAAGAGATTTTTTCCGTTTATAAGTGATGTTATTTAAGTTTTTATGCAAAAATTTAAAATTATTTTGTTTTTTGGGATCATTTAGACTCCATATACTGCTTTTCATTGGTTGAACTTATTTTAATTAATGATATTTTTATATAAATAAGATAATTATATATTAACATTTTGTAGTTTTTTAATCTATGTGTATCTACTTTAAACATCAATTACATTAGAACATAAGGAGTATCAATACTATAATAATATAAGTGCATTTCCATGTGTTGATACTTAAGTTTTTTTGTGTGATGAAAAATTGATACATCATCGAATAAACTAAAGATGATATACCAATAAAAATAAAACATAATACACATCATTAATTTTTAGAAAATTTATACTTAAGAATACATCTTTCTCATGTCTTTTCATCTCTCTTTTTACTTTCTATAATTATGTCAAAATGAAATAAATTAGATAAATATAAAAATTTCAAAATATCAACAGTTTTCTAATTTTTTTTGTAGTACTATTATATGAAAATATTCTCGCCAAGTCTTTAATTAATTATGTCTTATCTTCATTATCCGCTTCATCTTTCAATCTTCTAATATGTTATGACATTAATTTTTTCATAATGCTTATGATATTATATAGAATATGAATTATGTCATAATAACTCTGATAAAATATTTTTAGATGTTGTTCATTGTTTACATGAAAGTTTTAACCTATATAGTATATATAGTATTTTTTGTTGGCTGTTTAAGAAAATATTAAGAAAAAATTAATATGTTACGAAGATCCATGATAAATTTTAATTTAATAATTTTGAACGGATTAATACATTTTTAAAGAGAAAATGTTTTTTTTTTAATTACTTTGAATGATTTTTAGTTTTCCTCAGATTTCATTATTTGGGTCTTTAAGCTGATTTTTTTTATTAATCTCAATTAATATAATTGTTATCATTGCTAAAACATATTCAAATAGATAAAAGCTCAGTTTAGCGAATGACTCAAGCAAACAAAAATTAAAATTCCAACATGTAATTATTCTTATCTTCTAGCTAGATCAACCAAATTATTATATTTAAAATTTTGGTTAACAAAATTTAATTTTTGAAGAGAATAAAGTGTGTAACTTTTCATGCTAATTTTTTGGGTTTAAGTTTTTAAAAAAAATTTAAGAAATTTTAAGGATAGAAATTTTAGTTAAACTTTTTGTTTAAAGAAACTTTTCCATGACAGATCAAATATTCTTATTATTAAGTGACAGTGTGATGCTAAGATAATTCAAGTATCATTATGTTATTTAATAAAGATGTTTTGATGTATTTAAAGTTAGCAAGTTTACTTGAGCTATTAGATTATGAATTCAAATGAAGCTCTGAGGAAAGAAATTACCATTTTCTCTATGTTTTTTGTGTCATCTACCCTAATGGCAAGTAATTCCTCTCACTAGAGGCAATCTATGTTTAGAAAAATGGTTATGCACTAACTGTTTAAAATGTTTTTTGTAGTTAGCTAAATTTGTAAAAGAGTTTTCAGAATGTGATTTTTGTTATTATCAAATGCTGGAGCAAATTTCAAAGCTTCAAAATATATAATATTGTATGTCATGCGTGAAAATTTTAAGAAGTTTTTGTTTGCTAAGTTAATTATTTTATAATTTTCTATATTTTAATACTCATTTCATGTAAATTTTAGCTTCCTTTTAATTATATAAAAATATTATTTTTATTATTTATATACTTGTTTTTGAATATATTTATATTGAAAACACAACAAAATCTTTTTATGTTCTACAAATAAAATTGTGAACTCGAAATATTTATTTTTATATACAAATAAATGATACTAAATGAGAAAAATTAGAAAAAAATATAAAAAAGAAATCTGCAACGTAGTGCAGACAATAAACCTAGTATTATTCAAATTTACAAATCAATTAGCTAAAAGGGTAAAGATAAACTAGATAGGTATTTAAACATCTATCTATCTTATTAAAAGGGAAGACATAGACTTTTTCATGTGTGATTTTTCAAAGTGAACATATTTTAGGAATTTTATTAAAAGTATCTAATAAATTAAAATAACTCTAATTAATCATTTACATATTTCAACGAACATATTAGAATATTTTAATATTCTTTTCACTTAATGACTATCAAAATTGTAAATCAATATAATTTAAAATCGTCAATTTTCAAAAAATTAAATAATTTTTTTTTCAAATTTAAAATAAATCTATAAATTTTATAAATAATTTATATAAACTATAAAAATTTAAGTTTAATATGTTTTTTAAATACTCTAACGGGTTTTGTTTCACAGTATCTTGGAAATTTGATATTATTCAAACTGAACCCATACGAATATCTGAGGAAATCTGAAAGTTCGAAAATCTCAAATCTAAACGGGACCCAAAATTCTGTATAACTGAAAATTAAAAAAGTTTTGAATTTGAATCCGAATCCGAAACTCGAAATAACCGAAAATTATAACAAATAGAGGAATAAGTCGAGGACGAAAGATAATAAGGGGTAGTATGGTCATATAAAAATCAAGAACACCAACCGATAAAACGCCCATTTTGAGACGGTGGGACATTGTTCATACGTACATACATACACAAACACATTTTACAAAGAACCAAAACACACATACAAAAAAAACTTGAAAGCCCCCACAAATCTCTAAAGATAGCATAAGCTTTTAATTTCCATTCCAAAGACAGAGAGATTAGTACCCGGATCCGGATCCGGAGTATCCAAATATGCCAATCGGGTGGGTCAAATCGCTACATTGTAAATCAAGAGCGTTCGACGATGTCTATCACCACTCCAACAATGGCAAACTCTTGCTGCCAAGTTACAGCTGCAGAAAATCAGTTAAAGATGTCGTCGATACCCGACCCGGATCAGGTAAGAAAAACCCAAAACCCGACCCGCATTTAAGGCGTTTACGCTCCTCTTGTCGACCCGAATCCGAATCCAACTCTTATAATCCGACCCGACGAAGCGTTTCTGCGCGAGGCTCCTCTGAATCCTCCGCAACCCCGGTGCTGACCGATCTGCCCGTTGGTCATCCGTCGAGAAACGTCGTTGAGATTATATTCCAATCTAGCTGGAGCTCCGAGGAGTTTCCGGGTCGGGTCGAAATGATTTTTAAAGTTGAAAACGGGTCGAGAGCTGTGACCCGGTTTGAGGAATACCGAGAGGCCGTGAAATCTCGATCCCGCTCGAAATTGGATCCCGATGAAGCCGACGGCGGCGCGTGCGAGGAAGACGCGAGGTGCTCGGCCGACGGGAATGAGATGATGAGGTTTTACCCCTTGGGTCCGATTCCGGGAGGGATTAACGGCGGCGCGTGGGTTTTCCCAGGAGGTAAAGGAGCGTCGGTTTGTACGTTCTCCGGAAGCGGTGAAGCGCACGATAGCACAGGCGGCGGAGGAGGGAGGAGGGCTATGCTGATTTGTAGAGTAATTGCGGGTCGGGTGGCTAAGAAAGGCGAATTCGGGTCGGATTCGGTAGCGGGTCATGGTGGTGAGTTGATTGTTTTCGATGCGCGCGCGGTGTTGCCTTGTTTCCTAATCTTTTTCAGATTGTAAAAAATGATTAATTATATAACAATAAAAGGAAAAAAAAACCTAAAATTTTTATATTATTTGGCTCGAATTGGTTTTTTCATATATATTTTCAAGTTTCTGACATAATTTTCCATTTTTGGTTCAATTTTTTTTGTTTCATCTCTAAAATATAAATGCAGATATTTCACAAGTTAATTTCGAAATAGATGTTCTAACTGATAACATGTAATATTAAAACAGAATTACAGTAGATGTATAATTTGCACTAAAATTAATGTAGGAGAAATTTATAAATATGTATTGAGTTTACTGTATGAACATGGTACGATCAACTTCTTCTAACGCAGTTTTGATCAATTTCTTCTAACGCAGTTCCATACAATGCACTTCCACATTCCTAATAACCTAAGTTAGTTAATGATTAATTTCGCTTATTTGTTGGTGAGGGTGTTTTAGTTTGACTTAAAAAAGGAAATCAGAAAGAGATAATCATGAAAATGAAGATTTGGTGGAAGACTAAGATACATAATTATGATTATCTATGATTACAGTACCAAGTGGAAATCTTAATAATAGTTCTTTCAAACCTTAAAATTTAATATTTATTTCTATCTAATAGTTATGTAACAATTGGTTATATTACACACATTAAAAAAGACAACAAATGTGGTAGTGTGTCACGATAAAATTTTGAAATATCTAATTGCAGCAGCATTTGCTTTCAAGCAACAATATGGTGCTAGATTATTTTAGTAATCCGTGTCGTATTTTAATTTCTTATGTTTTTATGTCATTGATGTGAATTATCGAAAAACTAATAATGAAATAAACATATCTCGCACTATATTAAAGCATAGCTAGAAAAATCAGTGCATCATAAGTAGTAGGGTAACTTTAAAGAATATTCATATATGAAGCCTATTAATTAAGAATATATATATATATATATATATATATTTTTTTTTCATTTAAAAATTAAACAAATTTAATGAAATATATCGTCGGTTGGATGAATCATGGAAATACCAGGATCCACTTCGGGTCTTGGATGAGTTTGTTTAGATGGCGATGATAAGATAATATTGTTTGGGGCAAAATGTCATCAAATGAGCTTGTCAGAATTCCGAAATAGACTGCATGGAACTCATCACAATCACTCAAAAACCAGAAGACTGACCAGCTTTCTGTACACTCATTCAAGATTTCTAAAAATTACAAGAACACTTCCCAAATTTCACTTTATCTCGCATGCCGCGCACGAAGAATTTGCAGGCATATTGTTTAGCTCGAAGCGCTCATATTTTATTTCATGATTTAACATTTGTGGACACTAAGCCACCTAATTAGGTTACCGATCATGGAGTGATGTTCTAATTAATGTGTGGTGGAATTAAAAAAATATCATCATTATTAATTTTCTTTTCTTTAAATGCACTACTCTAGCCGTTTCAGTTTAAACGATGTTTTAGGAATATTTTTATTTCAGATCAAGTGATCTTTACAAATTTCTATGTAAAAATTCAATGCTATTTAATGTTTCTGACGATTTGAATTACGCGGTACGATTTTTTAATGGTTTAACTAACTTTACATATTGTTAATTAAGTAAATCTTAATGCAATTCTAAAAATAACATTGAATTTGTATAACATCCTACCACATAGAGTTATGTAAAAGTTATTGTTTCTTTAGTTTGTGTACTCCGATCTTAAACATCACTTATTCTTCAACACAGAATATTAAATAGTTTATTTTATTAATTACCATATACACTAAAATGCTTTTAAAGGTTTAAAATTTTAAATTTATTATTTTGAGTTTAGATTTTTTGCTTTAAAAGGATTTAGCATTTAGGATTAACTTTGAGAGTTTAAAGTTTAGTAGTTTTGTGATAAATTTAAGAGGAAAATTCAATGCTTTTTTGGGGAAAAACAACCACTAATTAATATTTTTGAACTTGCGTATATGGAAGAAGAGCGGTTCTGGAAACAATGCAACCGAGTGCAATGGCTCCAAAGTGGGGATTCAAATACAAGATTTTTTCATGCGTCTACTAAAAACCGTAAGTCTATCAACCGTCTCATGGTTATGGAGGATGATGCGGGCATACCTCACTTCAAGGAGCACGAAATAGTTCACACCATCACCTCATTCTATGATCGATTATTCTCTACTGATGGCCCTCGAGCTCTCTCTGTGGTTGATGAGGCTTTAGACTCCAAAGTTACTGAAGCTCAGAATCGCATCCTCACTAGGATGCCTTCGGTCGAGGAAATAAAGGCAGCTGCCTTTGCGATCAATCCACAGAAAGCACCGGGTCCTGATGGCTTTTCATCCGGTTTCTTTCATACTTATTGGCCTATTATTGGCCTGGATATTACTCGAGAGGTTCGAGCCTTCTCCACCACTAGTGTCTTCCCCGCACACAAAACCATACTCATATCCGGCTAATTCCTAAGATCCAATCCCCTAGGCGAGTTTCTGACTATAGACCAACTGCGCTATGTAATGTGTTCTACAAGATCATAACCAAACTTCTCACGGGAAGCATGGGTCTGATCCTTCCGTCGATAATCTCTGAGAACCAATCCGGTTTTGTCCCCGGAAGAGCAATTTCTGATAATGTCTTAATCACTCACGAGATTTTACATTATCTAAAGCGGTCCAAGGCAACTAAACAAAGCGTTATGGTGGTTAAGACGGATATGACAAAGGCCTATGACAGAGTTGAATGGGATTTTCTACGAGCTGTTCTTACGCAGCTAGGATTCCATGCTATATGGATACGTTGGATTTTAGAATGTGTGACGTCGGTCTCATATTCCTTTCTGATAAATGGCACGGTGAAAGGGTCGGCAATTCCGTCACGAGGTCTTCGCCAAGGAGATCCCTTATTGCCCTGTCTTTTCGTGCTGTGTACAGAGGTTCTCTCTGGCCTTTGCCGTAAGGCACAACTTACCGGATCGCTTTCGGGAATTCGCGTATCTCGCTCGAGTCCTCCTGTTAGTCATCTCCTCTTCGCAGATGATACTTTATTTTTTTTGCAAATCGGATGCTAATTCTTGTCGCCATTTGCAGCACATAATCAGAACATACGAGAGTGCCTCGGGCCAACTTATTAACACGAGTAAATCATCGATCACCTTCTCGAGCAAGACTCCGGAAACAAGACGCTTAGTTGCGAAGCGATCACTCAACATACACCGCGACGGGGGGACAGGGAAATACGTCGGCCTTTCGAAAAGCTTTGACCGACGTAAAAAGGATTTATTTACTATAATTGTTGACCGCATTAGGCAAAAATCTCTTGGATGGGAAAACCGATTTCTCTCCGCCGCGGGCAAAGAAGTCCTTCTCAAGGCTGTTCTCGCAGCTATTCCAACATATTCCATGTCGTGTTTCAAATTACCGGTTTCGTTATACCACCGAATTCAATCGGCCTTAACCCGTTTCTGGTGGGACTCAAAACCGGGTGAGAAGAAAAACGATTGGGTCTCTTGGGACAAAATGACTCTTCCGAAAGAGTATGGTGGTTTGGCTTTTCGAGATATTGAAGCATTCAATGATGCATTACTGGCTAATCTTAGTTGGCGACTCTTGAAAGCTCCCACATCACTGGTGGCAAAGGTTTTACTTGGCAAATATTGTCGTGATACCTCCTTTCTTGACACCAAGATCACGTCTTCGGTATCTCATGGGTGGCGAGGTATTTTGCTTGGCCGGGATGTATTACGACAAGGCTTAGGTTGGATTATTGGACATGGTTGGGATGTTAACTTATGGACCGAGCCCTGGTTATCCACCTCCACGCCGACTATACCAATTAGACCAACTCCTCAACATCAATCTACGCTACGAGTGGCAGACCTAATAGATCCAGACTCGAATCAATGGAAGTGGGATCAAGTTACTTACCTATTACCTCAATATGAGGCTCATATAAGCCAGCTTACTCGGGGAACTGTGGCTGGTCAAGACGAACTGGTTTGGTTATACTCTAAAAATGGACAATTCTCTGTTAAAATTGCTTATCATCTTTTAACACAAAATAGAGTACCTCCCTCTCCTCCATGTTTTGCATGGAAGAAACATGTGTGGCAACTTAGAACCCTCCCAAAGATTAAGTCTTTCTTGTGGAGAAGCCTTAATGGTGCTATAGCTGTGGGCTCACAATTGGCAAAACGTGGTATCACATGTCATGAGGTATGTTTTCGATGTGGAGCTCTTGAAACAGAGGAGCATGTGCTCATCTCCTGCGAGTTTGCGCAGCGCGTGTGGGATCTCTCACCTATTGAGATTCCCACCTTTCCATCATCACCATCTCTACGTCTCTTGTTGGAATCCACTTCTGTCGCAAAAACCTTGCCACCAATAGGTTTAGTTGAGGGTCACTTAGCTCCTTGGTTATTTTGGAACCTCTGGAAAGCTCGGAATGAAGCATTATTTTCAGGGCGCTTTTCCTCAGAGATCGAGATTGTCACCAAAGAATGCATTACGACGCGTGAATGGAATGAGTCAAAAGGCTCTGCTTTCACTATCACGTTCGACAGAAGTGAGCTCGGAGGTCATAAAGACACTACTACTATCCTCTGCCTATATTTGTCACGTGGATGCTGCATGGCGGAGTAGCTCTTTTGCCTGCGGAGTCGGTTACTCTTTTCAATCAAATACATGTGTTTTCTTGGGAGATTTTCAAGAATCAAAAGGAGACGTTTCTTCTGCCTTAGTTGCGGAAGCTTGGACGTTGTGTTTGGCTATGTGTACAACCATCTCTCGAGGTTGGTTGGAGGTTCAGTTTTTCTCTGACTCCAAAACCTTGATCACCCTTCTTCATAAGGGCGAATCTCACAATGATCTCTACGGGATCCTCTGCGATATTCGAAATATGCTTTCTTCTTTTGCTTTTATATCTTTTACCTTTATTCCGCGTTCCAATAATGTCCATGCTAATTCTCTTGCAAAATCAGCTATGGTGAACTCTGCTTCGGGATGAAGCTTTTCTCTCTAATAAAGGTTATGGTGTTCAAAAAAAGAAACAAAATCTTAAAAAGTGGTATTTTGAGAATTGAATAAAGATTTATAGTTCTACTATTTTAAAACTATAAAAGTAACACATTGATAAAAACAAAAGATGAATTTAGAGATATTCAGTACACCCTATGTTGCTCTATTTGATTTTGGATTTGATAAATGTCTTTCATTGCTAAACATAATGATATTTGGTGAGAAATACTTTTTTATGATATTCATTTTAAGATAATATTTCCTAACTTATAAACGTGTGTTGGAGTCAGAATACCATGTTATGTATCCTTCTCAGCCATATGTGTATAATTTTGGTCGTCTCTTAATCAATTGGACAAAAAGGTCACAAATTTTATTGGGGGATTTTCGTTTTGGTAAGATAAATGTTCCATTTGTTGACCAAAGTGTATGTGTGTACATATTTTGTTGATTATATAAAGTAGGTGTTTTAACCAAACAATGAGATGAGAGGGACAACCAAACAAATATGAATGAGAGACAGAAGTAAAACACAAGTAATTAACATTTTTTGAAGTTTTATTCGAATCTTATATTCCAAGTTTCATTATTTGTTTTTATTCCATTCAACTTCTCATACTTTTCCCAACTATGAATCTCTAAGTTTGTAAATATAATAACATAAATTTTGACCAAAAGTTGTGCATAAAAAACAAGTTGAGTGTTACTAAAGAAAACAAGCTAAATTTTATTTTAACTATTGTAAATATTAAAGTTTTGATTGTTTGTGGTTTTTTCATTAGTTTTTGCTATTGGATTCTTCAAAAATCATTTTTTCGTTCATGATTTTGAGAAAAATTAAATTTCTTAAATTATAGAGAATCTAGATTTTGAAGAGCTTTTATGTTTTGTAAATAAAATCTAAAAACTAATTAACATGAGTTTTAAAAAAAAAAAATTTACATCATCCGAAACAAAAATTTCAGAAACCAAAAATCGAAATCCAAAAACTATTTTAAAACTTCAAACATTTAGGACATAAATTTAGGTTGTTTTCCTTGATAGCTCTTCAGTTTAGAATATGAATTTTTCTTTGCAAAAACTCTTCAAAATCTGTTATAAACATATACTTTTTGAATATCATATTCTTATGGAAACATGTTATTATACATATATTTTTTTTTCAAATTAAAAGTTATGTTTATTATTCAGATTTATATATATTTTCGTTTAAAAATGCTATCACTTAAAAGTAAATAAGATTCATACTATTTTTTCCATTCTGGATATCCTAAGTATCTCTATATTATTACTTAGACAATACATTTGGAAAAATAACTTTTAATTTGTACAATCTACAACATATGCCATTAAAAATAAAATATATAAGGAAAAGAGAAAAAGCTTCATTAAGGTTAATGGTATTAACAATTTTTTGATAAAATTTGCAATCCAAGAATTAAAGCTCCGAATGGTAAAGACGGATTGTAGTGTGCGGAACAAGTGAATTAGAAAGTACGGTGTGATTAAAGTGCGGTTCGTGCGAAAAAATTATAAACTGCAGAGCAAGTGCGGTTCGTGTAAAATAAACGGTGCGGGATAAAAGTTGAATGGTGACAAGAATAACATGCGGGTAGAATAAATATTTGAAAGGTTAAAAATAACAAGTGGGATATATCACAAATCTATAATTGTAAATTAAATTAATAATTTTATTTAAGTAGCAAAAATATTTATATTATTTACAAAAGATACAAACTTTAAAATATTTTGCACTAAATAAATTATTTATAAATATAGGCAAAACTAACCATTGTCTAATTTGATTCTCGATTCGATTTTAGTTATCTTACTATTTTTAATATTTTTATCTAGGGGTGGGCAAATGGTTATTTAATTCGATTCGGTTCGGTTTGGTTAGTTCGTTAAGAGTATTTAGTAACATCTGGTAACCGAAACATTTAGGTTCAGTTTTGGTTCGGATAGCCATCGGTTTGGTTCAGTTAGTTAAGGAGATAACTAAAAACAATAGGAAATTTATGGATATTTACGATATTTGGGATATTTTCGGGTATTTCGACTATCTTATCAGGTATTTTGGATATTCTTCGGGTATTTCAGATATTTTTAGATGTTTCGGTTCAAATAATTTTAATATTTTTTGGATAATAAATATATTTTTAGATATTTTTTATAAATACTTATATATTTGTATAATATTATATGTATATATTTTTTGATATTGGTTTTTTGGTTTTTCGGTTAATCGAAATAACCGCGGTTCAATTGCGGTTTTTCGTATATTGAAGTGTGATATCTAACAATTATTTTGGTATCCGAAAACGAACCGAATGTTGGTTTTTTGTTCGATTTTTCGATTTTGATTTTTTTTTGCGAGGACATATTAATAATGATCATATAGATAATTATGAATATTACGCTCATATTTATTAAGTTTAATTATGGTACATAAAATTTGGTATACTTATTAAAAATAATTATCAGTTAAATTTTAAGTTAAAAAAGAATTCACTTATGTGAGAAAGAGTACGTTAAACTTTTTTTTTGTCATCTGGCCTAATGACAAATAGTTTTTCTCACTAGAGGTAAGAGCAGGGTTCGAACCCTAGTTTTGTGAGATGGCAGCAGAGGTGGTGCAACCAGTAGTCCTCTTGCTCCTCTCGAGTACGTTAAACTTATTTTACATGATTTTGGGTTTAACAATATTTATCCATTTATTTATATAGGAAATTTAAAAATAAACATTTAAAATTAAAGAGGTGTGGTTATTAGTAAAACCACAACTTATTAGTAGCGTTTAACTTTTACTTTTATATTGCAAGCAATGAAAATCCGCACACATCTTTCTGATATTTATTTGTAATATAAAAGTTGAACATGAATGGTGATTACGGGGCGTAATTGAAATAAAACATAGAAAAACGCACCGCTTTTATGTCCCATTTATCCTACTATATATTAAAAGAGAAGTAACTTTAGTTGTAAATGTCCACGTGTCATTCATAGGTGCGTTTTAGAATTAATCATTTTAACTTGATTGGTTGGTGAGTTTTCATTTTCTCTATTTTTTCTAATTTTTTCGACAAAAATAAAGTTAATTAATATCGTAGGAGCAAATGATGGTAGAGTTTACAGTTTAACAAGTTTAGCTAAGCTATTTTATTTCTTTTTATGTGTTTTGTGAGAATAAGGTAATATTTAACTACAATTAATGTGGACTATGATTTCGGTTTACAAATTATGGAAACAAAAATGTCGAATAACATAATTATGCAAATAATAACATAAACATGGAATGTAAATAAAATTCGATCAATACATATTGAAATAATAATTAAAGAATTATTAAATTATAGAATTATTTAATTATAATTATAATCTTCGAAAATTTGAACCTACATATATGGAAACCGTCGATTTAAAATATTAAAAAATTAAGAAATCTAACATTTAATTTTCCTTGACAAATAAGGTTACTGAACTGTATAAGTAATGTGGTCATTCAAGCAAAAAACATAATTTTTAAATAATTTTTTTTAATGTTATTTCTTTGATTAAAAAACACATATCTTCAATGGTTCAAGGTAATGTTAATGAAGTCATTATACCTCCTAACGATCGTGAATGTTGTGTTTTATTTTTGTTTTTTTTTTAGTAATGTGAGATTCAAATTCATATTCTGTCAACCAGGATATTTCAGGAAGAAAACTCCAAATGGTAAGTTATTCTTAAGATATTAACTTACATTCAAATGCATGTTCTTAAAAAATTAATTATAAACCTATCTTTGCGTATTTAATCACCTTACCTTATCTTTCGAAGTTTAATTAAAAACATTTTGAAAATATTTATGTTAATAATATGGATCCATTTTTTTTACAGAAAAGACCGATCCGAAGTTAATCTCCATGACTTGATATACTTCTTCAAAAAATTCTACAAATGGTATGTTTAATAATGGTTATGATAAATACAAATGCATGTTATTCTCGGGTTTTTATGTAATCATCAAAATATTACGAAATAAAAACATGCTTTATCTTTGTTCAATATATTACATTCTAATTCTTAGCAAATGTTTATAGTTATTTTGAAAACAAAATATAATTGTCATATTTGTTCGTTTTATTGTTTTAGTTTTTAAATTTTTACAACAAAAATTTACTAACTTGATTAGTAAAATATCTAAGATATCCTATAATAAAAAGTAGAGAAATTTTTTTTGACAAAAAGTAGAGAAATTTTCACACGATTTATTTCTGACAATTCTAAAGTTAGAGTTAATTTTGAAATCCCAAAATGAATTATATATATTATGACTTACAAAAACAATGTTTATTCATCCCAAAACCTCAATTTATATTTACATTCACTACTTATTTTTCTAAAAACATAACTCATTTGTTAAATATACGTACATAATAGTTTTTCTCGTGTGAAAGGCTCTTATTTAAATCCTCTTTATTACTCCTATGCTCAATGTTTTATTGTAAATTTAAAATAATTTATTTTAATAAATAAATATAAATATACACTATAGTTAAATCCTCCCTATAATATTCATATCCACGAATTCTCGCGGACGACTGCCTAGCTATCTAAGTAAATCATGTTACCGAACGTCCCATCTAGATCTTGTCCTACTATTCACAAGGCCAAACATTCTATATCTTTTTTTTTATAAAAAATAATAAAATTAATTATATTTAGTTTTTAAAATAAGTAAAAAGATCTTAAAAATTATTTCGTTTCTTACAATTTTGTTTTAAAATAATTTCAAATAAAATATATTTTACAATAGAAAATATAATTTAATTATAATATTAATATAGAGGTAATTAGTTATGTAATAAAGAAAATCTGGATTTTTCAAAAACTGATTAAAATCTAAAAATAAAAAGCCAAAAGACTAATTTAGTTATATAAATAATTAATAGTTTTTTATTTTCATCATAATAAAATAAAAAATCTTTAAAATTAGTACCATACAATAATTGTTTCTTGAACCATATTAAACCTCTTGGCAAATACATTTCTTAACTATAATGTTTTTTTTAAATTTAATTTTCTTTAAAACATGTTATAGTTTTTTATTGTATTGTTAGAATTGAAAATTATTTAAAAAAAGTACGATTCAATTTATCGCAGATCAATTAACATAATTTTTTTTTGAAGAAAACGAGGTATGATTTAGTTTATCATGGATTAGGTGTCTAAACTAACATGGAAATTTTTTTTATCTTAACTATAAATTTACAAAGAAAAACAGAGTGAGATTTGATATACTATGGGTTAAACATCTCGGTCAAACCTATAATGCTTAATTTTCGATATATTTCAAAATAAAAATATAACACTCGTATCCTGATCCTTTTAGAATATCGTCTTAATCCCAAGGCCCATTTAAACTTCCGCAAAAAACCCCACTTGACATCCCAAAAAACCTATTAATCCTAATATTATTTCCTTATTTAAGTCCTAACTTAAACCTAAAATCCCTTCCCTTCTCATTTTGTTTTTCCCAGCGTCGACCACATCAGAGAGGAGAGCCAGAGAGTTTTCGAGATATAGAGAGAAAGAGAGAGAGAAAAAAGTGAAGAAGAAGGAGAAAGCATTGCAGTCTCTGCAGAGACAGTTCGTGAGAGAAAGGAGGGATAACCGAGCAAATCGGTGAGTTTCAATTTGATTTTTCTGCAAAAGGTAACCAACTTGTTGATCGACGTTCTCCAATTTAGAGATCGTGATTTTTTGGAGTATCCTAACAGTCATTTTTGTATTATTGACGGCTATGGAAGGAGATCGCAAATCCGACCAGTCCATGTGTGGGAAGAGTTTCCACGGTCAAATGGCGTCTGATCGGAGCGAAATCAGAGCCTACGGCTAGAGAACATCAATGGCTTGATTTTGACCGTGCGAATTGAGAAGTTAACGACCAGTTTTCGTTTTATGCCTTCGTTCCCGAGAGTCTTCTAATCTGTCAGTTTTCCATATCTGCGTAGTTTGAGTGAAAAGCATGTTTAAATCGTTTAAAAGTGTTTTTAGGAGTTGATCTTCTCTAGTATTGATGATAGGACTCATATGAATCCGTTGGTGAAAGGAAAACTAGTTCCGAGTTCATATGAGTGGGGAAATGAGTTCCGGAAGTTGATGCAACAAATCTGTCCGCATCGGGAAGAAGTTGAGAAGCTCCAAACTCAGGGTTCAAGAGAGTTCCAGACAATCTGGAGAACGTTGTTTCCCGGTAAGTGAAATTATCGTTTTGCCCCTGATCCCAAGTTTCTTTTTTGGAAAGTGTCTATATATGGCATGTTTCTTTATTTGGAAAGTTCCTTCTTGGGCAGGTTTCCCTTTTTGCCAACTTTCCTTTTCGGGCATATTTCCTTTTTGGGTAACTTCCATTTATGGCAAGTTTCTATACATTGAAAGTTTCTATTTTTGGCAGATTCCCGGGTAAGATTTAACCTTAGGTTTTCCTGATCCATGTCTCTCCTTATCAAATATGGTCATCCGCCAGTCAAACCGGGAGTTCGCAGTTGCCTCCGGTGGAAGCGGTTCAAGATGGGGTAAGAGTTATTGAGGATCAACATGGGGTGAAAAGGATGACAAAGAATCTTCGTGGGATAAAAGCTCAAAAGGCGGACCATCAGTTAACCAAGCTGGGAGTTCATCCGTGTGGTCAAGGTGGGGAAGTTCTTGATCTTCGTTGATCTTGTTATTCGTTTAATTCGGTTTGTCTAGAGATATGCCTCGACATGAATATAAACTATATATTATGTATTGTTAAGACATACGATCATGTACGTCTAAGTGCGATTGTTTGTTGGATCGCTAAGCCGAACCTAGGTTAGTACCTAAACTTGAGAACATAGGTTGTTAAATGAAAAAACTAGGTCTAAACGAGCATTGTCTGAGAATTACATAAGAACTAGTCTTAGCAGTGTTAATCTGGTGATGTAGTTTTTTGGCGGATAGTCGCCTATCCAATTTAGGGGTGTGATACATCCTGCCCTGAGGGCTAAGGACCTTGGGAGAATCCTGTGAAATGTGAGGAGTACGACCTTCGCACCAGGTCATACGAAAGGGGCCATAGGGAAGGTACCCATATTGGTTGAGTCCTTCGTCCAAAGTGTCAGCGCAGAAGGGAAAAATAGTTAGAGTGGACCTTCTTCCCTGGATCGTGGGCAGGCCGGGCGCCTGGCGAGGCTACCTTGGAACGCGATCTGGGATGTAGTAAGGGCCTTGGGCGATGACACATGCAGTGGGTGATGCTGACCTATGTGACCGTGCCGGATTGGCCTCACGTCAGGGGGACGTCATGTCTACGTGATAAGACATGAGTTGACGTGTCGGTTGTTTGATTGGACGCATGATTACAGAAAACGTTTGTGAAAGGATTGCGAAACCATGTCTTAGTAGGTTAGGATTGATTTTGGAAAAGGTTTTCAATATGGTAGTTTGTTTGACTGGCACGTAAGGTGCTTTGCTTGGGGTTTTGGTTTAGATTTAGGCTTTCGGGGTTAAGCGAGTATCGGGTGAGGCGAAGTCTGGTATCTGGTGAGACGGAGTCGAGTTCGTCCTCAGTATGTGGCTTGTTTGAAAAGTCACTCATCCCTCTCTTTTTCCTATTTTGGTTTGGTGCAGATTAGCGAGTTAGAAGTGACAATTATCGAACACGTTGGTGAATTTCAATCAGATTTGGTTGAACCAGTTGGTTAACTCCTGTTTCCGGAATAAAAATGTTACAAAGAAAGTTGATTCTATTCATATATTAATTATACAATAAACCATATCTTATAGTTATGTAATACTCAAAACAAGTAAAAACTATAATAAAATAGCATTATTATTTTTTGTACAAACTTTGCTTTGCGCAATACACATGTACACATAATCACATATATTAAAAGATTGTACTTTGTAATTCAAATTCAGGATCAATATTATTTTGCTAACCAAAAAATTACAATATAAACAGTAACATTCCAAACACTGTAATTTGAATTTATATTAATACATATTCTTTCTTTTAAAAAACATCATATGTTTTACATATTTTAAAGAAAAATTAATTTATCACCAAAATATTAAAAAAAGATAATAGCCTAGTTGTATTATCTAACCCATGAGTTATTCTCATACAAACATACATATATGGATCTTTATAAAAAAAAACATACATATATGGAACACGAAGAACGTATAATGTTTGCTAAACATAAATTAACAGAATACATTGATACAAAAATAAACCCACCACATGAAGCAGAAGGTTTCACATTTGTAATTTCTTCCGCATCCATTAAGTTCTCCAAGTCACAAAGTAGTTACTACGTCATAAATTATAATGGCATCATCGATACTCAACGAGCACAGACAATGGCTTTCCCACTAATCGCTCCCTCCTCTACAAATTAGTATTATTCGCCGTGAAATTTTCAAGTTACACTTTTACAAAATAATCATTCTGTTACTATGAATTTAAATAATGCAAAGTAACCGGAAATTAGACTTTCATGAACATTAATTTTACCTTTAATTCGGGTAACTCGATTACGTATGCACATTCAACGACTTATGCCCCAACTCGCTCTAACTCGATTACCCATTACGTCTAGAGATATCTTCTTTGAGCTAATCCTAAATTTATCAATTTTTTTTTTCTCTCTGTCCCATTCCCCGAGAAACCTCACCACCCTAAATCCCGACTGTACCTTCGG